>JAJTUV010003091.1:0-73854 GCA_021653895.1 Mastomys natalensis | reverse complement strand
TTCTTATAGAACCTAGACACAGCCTAGGGATGGCACCACCCACAATGGTCCCTTGATCACTAATTGAGAAAATGCCTTACAGCTGGATCTCATGGAGCATTTTCTGAAGGGAGGCTCCTTTTCTGTGATAACTCCACTTGTGTCAACTTGACACACAAAACCAGCCAGGACAATTGATCCCTTGTCAACTTGACACACAAACACTATTAAGCCTCAACCCTTACTTTCTTATTCATCTCCAAAATCTAATTAACTTTAAAGTCCCACAGTCTTTGCAAATTTTTACATATTAAAATTTCAATCCCTTTAAAATATCCAATATCTTTTAAATTCAAAGTCTTTTTACAATTCAAAGTGTCTTAACTGTGGGCTCCACTAAAATACTTTCTTACTTCAAGAAGTAAAAATATCAGGCACAGTCACAATCAAAAGCAAAGTCAAATTCCAACCATCCAATGTCTGGGACCCACTCACAATGTTCTGGGCTCCTCTGAGGGCTTAGGTCACTTCTTCAGCCCTGACCTTTGTAGACATACCTTGTCTTCTAGGCTCCAGCTGCCTGTATTCCACTGCTGCTGTTCTTGATGGTCATCTCATGGTGCTGGCATCCCCCAAACACTGCTGTCTTCCTCTGCAACTAGGCTTTACCAATAGCCTCTCATAGGTTCTCTTCATGGTGACAAGCCTCAACTCCTTAGCATGACCCCTTCAGTCCTGGGCCATCAATTGCAACTGAGGCTGCACCTTCACCAAGGGCCTTCCATGGCCTCTCACAGTGTCGAGCCTCAGCTGTTCTTCATGACCCCTTCATGCCTTCAAAACCAGTACTACCTGGATGACTCTTACACATTACCAAATCCAACTGCAGCACAAAGTACAACCTTGGCTATCTCAGGAACACAACTTCTCTGTGCTCTCAGGAAACACTTCCAGAAGATTTCACCTCAGTGATGCTGGTCTCTTCTTAATCACTGCTAATTTCTTAGCTCCAGCTAACCAGCCATCAATCATCCCAGTAATACAAAGGTTCTGCTTTAGTAGTCTTGGTATCTCGTTAATCACAGCTGATTCGTCAGCCCAGCTAACCAAAACTATAGAATCTTCACAATCAAAACAGCAATGGCCCTGATAAGAGTCTTTAATCTTCCCTCTGAAATTTCACAAGCCAGGCCTCCATCTTCTGCAGTGTTCTGAATATTATCTTCCAAGCTCCTACAGAACATCCCACAGAGCTCTTAACATCCCAATGGATATTCTAGACCAAAGTTCCAAGTCCTTCCACAGTCCTCCCCAAAGCATGGTCAGGTTGTCACAGAAATACCCCACTATGCTGGTACCAGTTTGTCTTAGTCAGGGTTTCTATTCCTGCACAAACATCATGACCAAGAAGCAAGTTGGGGAGGAAAGGGTTTATTCAGCTTACACTTCCACATTGCTGTTCATCACCAAAGGAAGTCAGGACTGGAACTCAAGCAGGGCAGGAAGCAGGAGCTGATGCAGAGGCCATGGAGGGATGTTACTTACTGGCTTGCTTCCCCTGGCTTGCTCAGCTTGCTTTCTTATAGAACCTAAGACTACCAGCCTAGGGATGGCACCACCCACAATGGTCCCTTGATCACTAATTGAGAAAATGCCTTACAGCTGGATCTCATGGAGGCATTTTCTGAAGGGAGGCTCCTTTCTCTGTGATAACTCCAGCTTGTGTCAACTTGACACACAAAACCAGCCAGGACAATTGATCCCTTGTCAACTTGACACACAAACACTATTAAGCCTCAACCCTTACTTTCTTATTCATCTCCAAAATCTAATTAACTTTAAAGTCCCACAGTCTTTGCAAATTTTTACATATTAAAATTTCAATCCCTTTAAAATATCCAATATCTTTATAAATTCAAAGTCTTTTACAATTCAAAGTGTCTTAACTGTGGGCTCCACTAAAATACTTTCTTACTTCAAGAAGTAAAAATATCAGGGCACAGTCACAATCAAAAGCAAAGTCAAATTCCAACCATCCAATGTCTGGGACCCACTCACAATGTTCTGGGCTCCTCTGAGGGCTTAGGTCACTTCTTCAGCCCTGACCTTTGTAGCACATACCTTGTCTTCTAGGCTCCAGCTGCCTGTATTCCACTGCTGCTGTTCTTGATGGTCATCTCATAGTGCTGGCATCCCCCAAACACTGCTGTCTTCCTCTGCAACTAGGCTTTACCAATAGCCTCTCATAGGTTCTCTTCATGGTGACAAGCCTCAACTCCTTAGCATGACCCCTTCAGTCCTGGGCCATCAATTGCAACTGAGGCTGCACCTTCACCAAGGGCCTTCCATGGCCTCTCACAGTGTCGAGCCTCAGCTGTTCTTCATGACCCCTTCATGCCTTCAAAACCAGTACTACCTGGATGACTCTTACACATTACCAAATCCAACTGCAGCACAAAGTACAACCTTGGCTATCTCAGGAACACAACTTCTCTGTGCTCTCAGGAAACACTTCCCAGAAGATTTCACCTCAGTGATGCTGGTCTCTTCTTAATCACTGCTAATTTCTTAGCTCCAGCTAACCAGCCATCAATCATCCCAGTAATACAAAGGTTCTGCTTTAGTAGTCTTGGTATCTCGTTAATCACAGCTGATTCGTCAGCCCAGCTAACCAAAACTATAGAATCTTCACAATCAAAACAGCAATGGCCCTGATAAGAGTCTTTAATCTTCCCTCTGAAATTTCACAAGCCAGGCCTCCATCTTCTGCAGTGTTCTGAATATTATCTTCCAAGCCCCTACAGAACATCCCACAGAGCTCTTAACATCCCAATGGATATTCTAGACCAAAGTTCCAAGTCCTTCCACAGTCCTCCCCAAAGCATGGTCAGGTTGTCACAGAAATACCCCACTATGCTGGTACCAGTTTGTCTTAGTCAGGGTTTCTATTCCTGCACAAACATCATGACCAAGAAGCAAGTTGGGGAGGAAAGGGTTTATTCAGCTTACACTTCCACATTGCTGTTCATCACCAAAGGAAGTCAGGACTGGAACTCAAGCAGGGCAGGAAGCAGGAGCTGATGCAAAGGCCTTAGAGGGATGTTACTTACTAGCATGCTTCCACTGGCTTGCTCAGCTTGCCTTCTTATAGAACCCAAGACTACCAGCCCAGGGATGGCACCACCCACAGTGCCCCCCTTCCCTTGATCACTAATTGAGAAAATGCCTTACAGCTGCATCTCATGGAGGCATTTTCTGAAGGGAGGCTCGTTTCTCTGTGATACTCCAGCTTGTGCCAAATTGACACACAAAACCAGCCAGTACACTGTGTGTTCTTTGATTCTTCTAGGCAGCTTGGCTGATCTGCCGCCTCTTCCAAATACCCGACTTTTGTCTCTTTTATTAAATGGCTTGTCTGGTCTCAGATGGTCTCTCAGCAGTCCTTACAGCTTGTATATGTTTGGGAATGGGGGCTAGAGCTAGTTAGTGGATCTGGTCAGTATCAGGGACTTCCCAAATCCTTTGAATTATTTTCTGCCTTCGCTCTAGAAGCTTGTCTGCAGGAAGAAGAAAATACCCACCTTAGAAAAGCCAATTGTTTCATCTCCTTTAACATCCCGTGTCTTAAAGAGCTCTGCTACAAGATAGACATTTGATCTCTGGGGAATTGCTACAAACAGTATCCAAAGGAAATGAAGTCAGTATGCTTATCAGCACTTTGATACTTATGGCATCACTAGGTGCAATGGCCAGTGGATTTAGAAACAAATGTAGCCTAACAACTCTTGAGTGAACAAAGAATATACTATTCACCATGTTCTGAGAAGATAATCCTTTCATTGAGACAGCATGGATGAAACTGGAGGATGTAATTGATGAACCTGGAAGAAATAAACAGACAGAAGAAGGTGGATAATGTATGTTCACACTTACATGTAGAATTTAATAAAGCTGAACTCACAAATGGTATGGAATAATGACTACAAATGCTTGGTCTGAGGTTATAAATATTTGGTTAGATAGGAGAAATAAGTTGAAGGGATCAGTTGTTCTTCATGGTAGCTATAGCTAATAACAATATATTGTACACTTGAAAATGCTAAAAGAGTGAATTGTGAGCCTAGTTTGAATCAGAAAAAAGACAAGGTTTTGAAATTTAACTCAATTTAACCATTCCACAGTTATATATACCTCAAAGTAAAATATTGTATGTGGTAAGTAGATTTTTTTAATCAGTGAAACAAAACAAAGAAGTCATGTGTGTTCATATACACTGCATTCCCAGCACTTGTGAGACATAGGCAAGAGGACCGTAAGTTTGAAGACAGCCTAAGTTGCATAGGTAGACACTGTTAGGAAGAAAGAAAAAGAAAGAAAGAAAGAAAGAAAGAAAGAAAGAAAGAAAGAAAGAAAGAAAGAAAGGAAGGAAGGAAGGAAGGAAGGAAGGAAGGAAGGAAGGAAGGAAGAAAAGGAAGAATAAAGAAAGATAACAACAGCAAAAATTCAAATAAGCGCCAAAAAATCCAAACCTTTGCATGAAATGTGAACTGCCAATGAACTGAACTTATAGTGAATGAAAGTATCTCATTCTTTTTTTGTCTCTTCCATTTTAGTTGACATACATAGAAAGTTTTAAAATAGAGAAAAGTGGGCAGATTTCTCTAAACCAATTTAAATTTTAAAAGAAAACAGCACAGGCATGAACCAACTTCTCTCTGAAAAGCTGAGGACAGGAGGCTTGCTGGGGTCAGGCTGGAGACAGTACAGGATAGACACCGTTCACCCTGAAGATCCTTATCATGGGCAAGTCCAGCCCGCTATTGAAATTCACACATGATACTTTTCATTTAAAACCTATAACAACAATAGGTATTGACTTTAAAGTGAAAAGAATGTCACTTTAAATGGAAGGAAATAAAGGCAAACTTACAATATGGGAAACTGCTGGCCATGAGAGGTTTCAATTTAACTCTCATCAATTATAGTGGTACACTATGTGTTATATTAGTTTATGGCATCACAAGAAGAGACACCTTTGTTAAGCTGGATAGTTGGTTAAATGAAATGGAAACATACCATACAAGAAAGGACATAGTTAACATGCTGATTGGAAATAAAATTGACAAGGAGCATCTTGAAGTTGATAGAAATGAAGACCTGAAATCTGCACAAAAGCATTCCATGTTATTCATAGAGGCAAGGCTGAAAACTTGTTACTCTTCAGTGTGCCTTTAAGAAAATTGTTGAAAAGATCTGTTAGACACCTAGGCTGTGAGAAAGTGAAGATCAGAACAAAGAAATCAAACTGTCACACAAGGAAGAGAGCCATGGAAGAGGAGCCTGTGGTGATTACTGGTCTGTGTTATAAACTATGGGAATTCCATCTCTTGCATATTTAATCCATGCCGTCCCTCTGTATATATACTCTTAACTACTATTTAGAGACCTTGCCATTTGCACATAATTGTTTTCATCATGACAATGAATATTTTCAAGAAAACCCACTCAATAACTTCCCCAGATGAAATGTTATGGTAAGTATGCCATCTGTAGTTTTTCTTTTATGTAACATAAAATAGGTATAGTTCCCTGAGTATATTTGGTTTATGATTTACATTTATCGTGTCATTTTTAAAATGTCCATCTGTCTTTTATGTTTTGCTAAAGGTCTGCTTTGGTTTTCTTTTTATTTAAATGCCCTGATCAACTGCTGTGTTACTTGCTATTGGAACTAGAACTAGGGGGAGGTATACATGTCATCATGCCCATCTAGTTTCCTTTATGGAATAGCAAGGAACACAATTCACGGCTTTTCTAAAATGCTAGAGATTCTTTGTAGTATGAAGAACCAGTCTAGGGCAATTCATAATTTAATTACTATCTGTTCTGATGATGCCTCCAAAGTAGTATTGATACTACTAAAGTATTGTTATGCTAAAGAAGTTTGGTATTTTATTTTACTCCAGTTATTAGCTCAGTTAAGCGGATAAGCTTTAGTCCTGTGATGGACTCCTTGGATTCGTGATCCATGATGTGAAGGTTTAGTTACTTGTCATATAACAGAATGGCAATAAGGGATTCTCTCATTTGGGTTTTAGAATAACATAAATGGTGTTTTGTGACTCAATATTTTTACTTCTAAAACCAGCATCTTTTTTCACAGATATTGATACTGTTTATCTAGGTGTCTTAACTGTACTTTGTGTAATGTTTAAGACTGTCTGTATCTTATGCCTTCTCTAGACAGCTACTCATTATTTTAAAAAATAACTTCTATGTATGGAAGATGAGGAGAATAGCACTAAATAATCATTGCTTATAAATAATCATTGATATTACTTCTGGATTCTGATGTGAGGAAAAATGCTATTCCAATAATCATTTACTCTAACAAGTACCTAATAGATCTTAGTCAGTGCTCTATTACTGTGAAAAGACAACATGACCATGGACACCCTCATGAAAGGAAATATTTAATTAGGACTTGCTTACATTTTCAGAGGCTTAGTTCATTTTCATCTTGGCAGGGAACATGGAAGAGCGAGTGCCACTAGGCTTGGCCTGAGCTTCTGAAACCTCAAAGCCCACCCCTAGTGACACACTTCCTCCAAGGCCACACCCACTCCAATAAGGCCACACCTCCTAATCTTTTTCAAGTAGTACCACTCCCTAAAGGCCAAGCATTCAAATGTATAAGCCTATGGGGACCATTCTTATTCAAACCACCACATTCCACTCCCTGGCCCTCATAGACTTGAAGCCATATCATAATGCAAATATGCATGCAGTCCAACTTCAAAAGTTCCCATAATTTAGAACAGTCTTAACACTGTTTAAAAGCCCAAAATTCAAAGTCTCTTCTAAAACTTCATAACGTCTCTTAATTGTAACCCCCCCATAAAATCAAAATTAAAAAGCAGATCACATACTTCCAACATACAATAGCACAGGATATGTATTACCATTCCAAAAGGAAGGCAAGGGTACATATGAGGAAATACTGGACCAAAACAAGACTGAAAACTGCATCTCCATGTCTAATGTCAAAGGACTCTTCAGATCCCCAACTCCTTTCTGCTTTGTTCAGTGCAACACACTTCTTTCTCTTGGGATGGTCTACACCCTGTTAGGAGCTCTCCTTGGCAGGTATCCCATGACACTGGCATCTCAGCTCCGACATCCTGAGGTCTCCAACACAATCCAGGCTTCACTTTCACAGCTTCACTCAATGGCCTCTCTGGGCCTCCATGCAGGAACACCTCTGACATATGCCTGAACTCAACAGCTTTTTCGAGTTGTGGAGGGAGATTCCATAGCTACTTGCCTCTAAAGCCAGAACCACATGGCTCAAGCTGCCACATTCTGCTGTTTGCTGGGATTGGAACTTGGCCCCCTCATTCAATTACATCTGCATCAGATTTCTATTGTTGATGGTTTCCTTTAGTGCTTAAGTTTTTCTTTAATTCCTTTGCACAATTCAAAGCTGGGTGGCGTCTTGTCCTGAGGTCACCACTCACTTATGTCCATTTAACATCAGGCTTTTCTTTAAACTATTTTATTTCCTTGAGTACTGGTGCCCCTTTCTCCTCAAATTGTACTTTTTTTTTTGTATTTTGTGTTGTGCCTTTTCATTATAGATCTGGTTAAGAGTGGCCATTAATAATCACACAACATCTCTTCTGCCAATGTCATTAAAGTATTCAATTTAGCCTCAGGCATATTTTTCGGACAAGGGAAGAAAGCAGCCATATTTGTTAGATCCAAGAATGATTTTTAGTCCACTTACTACTATTCTTTTCCTCTGATACCTCTTGTATCAGGCCATCCGCACTACCACTGTGCTCCATGCTTCTACTACAGTGGCCCATCAAGCCCCACTTAAAGTGTTCAATTGCTTTTCTAGTGCAAAGTCCCAAAGTCCATATTCCACCAACAAGCAGCATGGCCAGGCCTGTCACAACAGTACCCTCGTCCTTGTTTCCAACTTCTGTCTTAGTCAATTCAGTGCTTGATTGCTGTGACGAGACAGTGAGACAGCATGACCACCATGGCAACTCATAAAGAAAGCATGTATTCAGGGCTTGCTTACAGGTCCAGATGTTTAGTCAGTTATTGTCATGGCAGGAAACATGACAGCGTCTAGGCAGACATGGTACTGGAGAAGAAGCTGTGAGTTCTACATCCAGACTTGGAGGCAGCAGGAAGAGTGAGTACCACTGGGCCTGGTTTGGGCTTCTGAAACCTCAAAGCTCACACCCAGTAGCACACTTCCTCCAACAAGGCCACACCTCTTATTCCCTGTTAAGTACCATGACTCCCTAATGACCACACCTTCAAATAGATGAGCCTATGGGGGCCATTCCTATTCAAACCACCACATAATCATTTATTAAAACCAACGTATACCATCCTCTTACCATCTGGAAATAATTATGTCTAACAAAACAATTTTGCTAGAAACATTTAAAGGGTGTCTCTTACTCTGCTGTGTCATATATAGAAACTTTTAAAAGGCTAACATCTCTTTTCAAACTTTAAGCTATGGTGAAAGTAATATGATTTACATAAACAACAAAAAAAATAGCCTAGGATGTCAGAAGCTTTAGGTAGCCAACAAATTGAGTATATATTTATCAGACATTGTTCCTAGTTCCTAGAAATCTATTATAGAGTAAAACAAAATACCCTCTTCATGGAACTTTCAGGGGTGGAGGAAAGAACAAAAATATACAATATTGAATGGTGGTGACTGATACAGAGAAAAATATAATAGTATATGAATATAGTGGGTGTTAGAATGTAGGAACAATATTTTTTCAATGGGATAGTCAGGGACGTTCTCTTTAAGAAAGTAAAAAATTAAAATGAAATGAAGAGGTGAGCCATGCTGCAGAGTATTCTCAGCCTGAGAAAGAACAAATGAACTTCTTGGATTTTTTTTCAAAACAGTATCATAACTGGTGTGGCAAAAATAGAACTGAGTGCTAAGCATATACAAAAGTCCCCAGTACTATAGAAAAAAAATGAAAGAGGCAAAAAAACAGTGAACAGAGCTGATTGTAGTATGTAAAACAAGAGCCAAACCATGCGAGATATAGATTCACTGTGAAAAGGAGTTTGTATTTTATATTGACAAATGAAGCATTGTAATGTGACATACTTTTTTTCAAGGATGATCCTTGCTACTGTCACTTGCAGCTGGAGGAACTAGTCACTAGGAGCAATCTTTGCGGTCTCTGATGCTCAAGCCACACCCAGTGTGTCATGTTCTTCCTGCTGTCTGCTGTTCTGCATGTAGAACTCTCAGCTCCTTTCTCAGCACCATGTTTGCCTGCATGCTACCATACTTCCAGCTGTGATGATACTGGGCTGAACCTCTGAAACTATAAGCCAACCTCAATTAAATGAAACCAAACATCCTGCAACTTCCCCCTTTTTGACTATACTAAAAGTCGTACACAGTTTAACCTTTACAACAGAAACAATATCAGTCCCACAAACTTAACAGTCCAAATGCCCTTATGAAGATCCATTGATGCGATGATCCTTCATAACTGCAGTCCTGAACATCTGTCTTTATCAACAGTCCATTTCAGCATCAAGGTTTTTAGTCTGCCAGTCTGATGAATGATTTGTACTTCTTCAGCTGGTTTGTTGTCTCCATACAGCTTTCTTCGCCTCTTCCTTCCTTGAGTCATGCCTTTCATTTGGAATCTTCTCTTACTCAGATGGGATCTCTATCAATTTTGATGGAACCTATAGTCTTTCATCATCTGTGGAAATATAGACAAAACCTCTTCCTTGACATAACACATTCCCTGACTTCCATTCTGATGTTAAAACATCTTTAAAGTACACAGAGAGGTTGATCTAATTCAGCAGGTTTTTTTCTACAATCCAGTGTCTTTCAGCTAATCTTATTCCCCTTTTCTGTTTATCAAGGTGCAGTTAGATCTTTATGAATCCACACAGAAACTTGACACTTAGATACTCGCCTTCCATGCCCAGCTTTACACCAGGGAGCCAGGCTTCTTACCCATTGTCAGTGAGCTGTCTATCTTGATCCTCAATTTCATTAGGGCCCATAGGTTCACAGTTAAGCATTTCCTGTTCTCTTAATTCCTCTGTCTCTTGTCTCTGGAGCCTTTGTATCATCAGGCTAATTTTTTCTGTCACACAATTATTTTCTTAACCTTTTTTGAGAGGAAAAATATAAAGATTGCAATTGAAAGTAGGAAGGGGTTTACTCTAGTAGTTAAAACTGCAATGAGTACTGTGATGGCTTTTTCAAGTAACAGTTCTATCCCCTCACCCCTACCCTTGCTCTCAAAAGATCTGAAATGGAGTTTCCCATTTTTTAATGTAGGAAGAGTCTGTCTACATACTTAAAACTGTCTTTTGGGGTTGCTTACTGTGATTTGCTGTCTCAGTGGCTTCTGCATTGTTCCTTGCT
Organism: Mastomys natalensis; assembly: GCA_021653895.1. Classification (NCBI taxonomy): domain Eukaryota; kingdom Metazoa; phylum Chordata; class Mammalia; order Rodentia; family Muridae; genus Mastomys; species Mastomys natalensis. The sequence continues at coordinate 63,422 of JAJTUV010003091.1, read as the reverse complement.
CTGGGCTTCAGGTTCTTGCTGCTTCAATTCAGAGTCTCTCCAATCTCTCTAGGTGTCCAGTTGAACTTAAATAACTGATGCTTCTTCTGGAGATGATCCCAGGCAAATTTCTACTTTTTGGCTTTTTGTCAGATGTCTCCCATCCTCTGCAACTTTTCTGTCAGATGTCCTTTCCTTTCTGCAATGTTGGCAGGCTTTCTTCTTCTCCAGTCACACTGAGTTTTTATTCCAAATATGTCAAGTGCCAGATGTAAACATATTTTTTATCTTCCTAGTATAATTGTCCTCTCTGAGGCTTACTGCCCCAGTCTGCTAATTTAGGCCTATCCCTGCAAGCTTCTAGCCTATGTAGAGTGTTACCTAGGCTTAGAATGGTTTTAGCCTCTGAGACTTACTGCTAGGATATTTGCAGCAAAAGACATAAGAAGAATGGAACAGTAAGTATGGAATGCTATGAGTATAGGGGAATTTTATTTTCAAAATGGGAGACAGTTTAGCATATTTATATGCTGATGAGACTGTTTTGGTAGAGAGGAGTCTATTTCAAAATTATTTTTAAGACAAGTTTTACATTCACAGCAGAAGTTAGTAGAAAGTATGGAAATATCCATACATCTTGTACCTGTGTGCATATTCTTCTGCAGCTGCCAACAACGATGGTACATTTGTTACAATTGATGAATCTATGTTGACATATCATCACCCAAACTTCACATTCAGACTCACTACACTTTGTAGGTTTGGACAGATATATAATATAGTGGCATGTACCTGCCATCATATTATCATACAGAATACTTCACTGCTCTATATAAAATACTTCCATTCATTTTTCTCTAACTCAACCCCTGGAACCACTTAAATTTGGGGTTTTTTGTGTCTTTACTTAATTTTATTTTATTTTTGAGACAAAGTCTAACTATGTAGACTTAGCTGGCATGGAATTTGCTTTGTAGCAGGCGGGCCTATAATTTGGCTTCTGCTAATATTACAGAAATGCATCACCATGCCTGGAAAAATAGTCTCTTTTCTTGAAGTGTTGAAAATACAATTGAGGATTCCTTCTATGCTAGGAAAGCATTCTAGTGATTGAGGTATACTCCCGGCCCTAAACATTAACTTTCTTCAGTCTTCATAGTTTTACCATTTCCAAATGTCTTGTAATTGGATTGAAATAGATAGCGTATTGTCTTGGGGGGGGCCACTCCTGTGACAGGTATGTGAATGTCTTAGTGTTCTATTGCTATAAAGAAACACACATGACCATAGCAAATTTTATAAAAGAAAGCATGTTGGGGCTTCTAGTTTCAGAGCTTTACTTCATTAATATCATGGTGGGGACCATGGTAGCACACAGTCAGACATGGTACTGGAGAGTAGCTGAGAGTTTAATATCCAAATCTTCAGGCAGTAGGAAGAATCACTGTGCCTGGTTTGGGCTTCTGAAACCTCAGAGCCAACCCCTAGTGGCATACTTCCTCTAACAAAGCTACACCTATCCCAACAAGGCCACACCTCCTAATCCTTCCAAACAGCACCACTCCCTAAGCACTGAACTATATGAGTTTATGGGGCCATTCTTATTGCGTGAACATTAGAGTGCAACTTACATAGTTTTCTTCCTCCACCATGTGGGTTTCAAGTATGGAATTCAAGCCCTTAACCTCAAGAGCAAATGTCTTTACTTGCTGATATTTTGCTGGGCTACATGTTGTTTTTAAACTTGAATTATTTCAAGAGAGTTAGTGTAGATTTAAATTTCTTTCTTTGTGTGTGTCTAGGTTTGACGACGGTAGAAGTGTAGGACAAGAAACTAGAAGGAGGACATGAGAGAAAGGAAAGGTTTAGGGGGAATTAAAAACATGGTAATATGACACATGTGACATGGAAATGGATAGGAGAGTTCAGGATCTCATCTGTGGACTGTGAGTAGAAATGATATGAGCATTTCCTGACCACGGATTGTAAGAAAGAGAATTACTTCTATTCTCCTTTCCTTTCCCTATTTCACTTGCTGAATACAGCCGTTATGAGGTCTTCTCACAAAGAAGCAGAAGGTTGTGGTTAGCTAATAAGAAACACCAAAAAAAAAAAAAAAGTACTGAAAATGGTACTGTAAATTTCTCATACTTTGTATTTTGAGAAGTAATTTGGCATTCCATTAATTTATATTATTTTCTTTAATTGTGTACATTTATAATTTCGTATCCATACAGAGCTAGTTAGCTCACCTCCTCCGTTACTATAATTGTAAACATTTCAAGGAGTATTTCCCATGTTTGGAATTTCAGTGATTCTTGCAGCTGCTGCTGCCATTCTTAGCTTTACTGCCAGGCACTTAAGTGCCTCCATCTGTTCCCTTGTATTTTCCAAACAACATTCCCTATGCAGAGTCTAGATGATGTCAGAACTAAATAGTAGTCAAAACTTTAAGCCATGTTGGAGAAGAGGATGTTTTCCTTTGTTTAGGGTACACTTTATCCTTATGTCAATAACACAGAGAAGTGTCTGATAGTTTATTTGGAAATAGTTGTTTCTGAGATCACTTAGAAATATGCCTTTTTATGACAGATGTATAGCTGAGGACTTTTGTTGGAAACGGACAAAGAATATTCCTAATCCCAGTGCTGCTATTAGAACAGCTGTACTTCCCCAGGATAAAGCATTGTTTATTGGCTGAGGACATTGTTCCTGGCTCTGTTTTCCCTTGGTGCGAAGTGATTCTTCACACCATTTTCCTTCTTATTCCCCTTCTCTTTCTGTTACTTTGAGACAGAGAATCATACTGTGTAGTTCAGGCTGGCCTGGCATTTAGTATGTAGGTCAGACTAACTTTAAACACCAAACGTGTGGTGATCCTACTGCCTGTGCCTCAAGCTCCAGGATTCTAGGTATGTGCCACCACTCCTGGTTGCCGAAGTACATAGCTTGACAAAACATGAAAGGATTCTTAGATGTGGTTTCTTCAAATTCTGTAAATGTACCCTGTCTCAAGTAGTAGAACAGAGCATCTCTTTTCCTACACTAGAAATAGATATAGAAGTAGATATTCTTTGGACCTATTTCACCAGTTACTTCAAAAAACTTGGTACTGAGTAGGGAGATTCAATTTCCTATGGACCACATATTAGCTTTTCATCACTATAAGAAAGTAGTCAAGGTAATCAACTTATAAAGAGAAAAGTTTTCTTTTGGCTCATAGTTCTGGAGGTTTTAGTTCACAATCAAGTGACTATAGCACACACACAGCACACACAGAGCAGAACAAAGCTTCTCACCTCGATGGCCACCTATCAAATGAAAAAGAAAAGGAATACAGAGACCCTTGGGGGATAGCTGTAATTCAAACTGTAACATGAAGTTCCTGAAGGCTGTGGGAAGAAAAAGGCAATGCACTGTAAGTCCACATAGAATTTGGATCAACCTATTTTAGAAGAGAGTTTGTTGAAGAAGGTTTGTTTACCTGAGGAACATTGAGGTCAGTAGAGAGACACATTAACCTAAATCTACGATAGCAGATTCATGAGAGGTGCAAGAGATGTTATGAGCCATAATAGCAATAGGCATGCTACTGTGCATGTTCTTGAGCAAACATGAGAGGTGACATGAGATGAGGAGAGGAAAGGTGTGGAAGACACTCCAAGTGCTCATAGCTGCCTATTTATCCCAGGGTTGATGCTTGGGATTTGTTCCTGAAATTTATATTTCAGGGACAAGTCAGTGTTACATAGTCACAAGAGGAGATATTGGACAGTAGAACACTTTTTGTCTTATGCTGGACTAGAATGCACTTTTGGAGGAAGTAAATAATGTCTTGCAGTCATAATATAAGTCAGCATCGTTTACATAGTATTTGATCCAATTTCAAGATCATATTTAACCAATGTATCAATATATACTAATAAAACACATTTTAGAACTTCCCATAGGGCCTTTTTGATCAATAATTGTAAGACACTTATTGGTTTTATTTTGTAAATGAATTAACAAGAGATTGTCCAATAGATATTTTAACTATTGCTAAAACCACTCCTATCAGTAAGCAAATTGGTGAAACGGTACTGGTAGTTGGTGCTCTGTTACTTATACATATAATGCCAGCCCTTCTGGGATCTAAAACAGAATTATAAGGTTGAGGACACCTTGAGCTGCATGGGAAACCTAAGGTCAATTGGGGAATTTGCTGAGACCAATTTCCCAATACCATCTTCCATCTTTAAACAGTATTGTGGATATAGCTGGCTGGTAGATTGCCTGCAGAGCATACTCAAGGGCCTGAGTTGAATCCTTAGCAGCACCACAGCAACAAAAAGGGATATCAGACCTCAACAAATGTGAGCAAATTTTATACTGGGGTTATTTTAGTTATACTGTAAAACAGAAGATTGGTGTTACTGCTGGTGAAAACTGAGACATAAAGTAATCTGTCCTGGGCATTGATGTATAGTAAAGACACTTAGGAGGAATAGACATTATGAAATATGTATATATATATATATATATATATATATATATATTTCATTATATATATATATATTTCATTATATATATATATATATTTCATTATATATATATATATTTCATTATAATATATATATATATATATATATATATATATATATATATATATATATTGTTCCTGCTATCACAATTGCTATAAATTTAGTGGCTTAAAATGAGACTAACTTCATATCACAGCACTGGATGCAGAAAAGGTCTTACTATCCTAAATCAAACAGATCCTTTCCTTCAGGGATTACTAAGGAAGAATTTTTATCTTGCATAGTTTCTTCAGACTGCCTGCATTCTGTGGGTCCTGGATTCTTTCCATCTTTGAGGCCAACAATGTCCAATATGGGTTTTGTTTGTTGTTTTACCAGTGCTGTTTTCCTGAGATGCAAACTCTTTTGCCTCAGCTTGCCATACCTGAGTACCTTTGCAGTCACAATGGCTGGATCCATCCAGGATAATTTTATGCAGAATTCCACTATTAACAACCTTAGTTCAAGCTCAAACCTCAATTTTCCTTGGCCAAATAACATCTTTATATATCATGGGTTGTTATACTGTAAAACACTGGGTGGGTGCTTAAATAAATCTCTAAATGAAAAAGAAAAAGCTTTAGTTTGTGCTTAATGCCACTCCTTTTTCTTTTTCCCCAGAAAGGTATTGCTGCTTAGAATGACACACACACACACACACACACACACACACACACACACACAGAGGGGGGGGGAGCGCAGACACACACACCCTAACCACCACACACACACTCAAACACACACACACACACACACACACACACTGTGACACAAAGAATTGACTGTTGGCCCAAACCTGTGCTTGATTTACTTAGGCCAGAAGGTTTAGTTTGGTCTCCCTTTTGGAAGAGGGGCAGTGGTGGAGGATGTAATGGAGGCCCCACTTTGGATCCCATAGAGACAGAAATGCCCTCCCTTCATGGTTGCATGAGCCAGTAAAAAGAAAACATGGGAGAATCAACAGGAACCTACTGGCTGGCTGGCTGTTGCTAGGTCACCTGTCCCCTCTCAGACTGCAGTACTAACAGCCCCCCTCCCCTTCCATTGGCGTCAGATGAGGAGGCAGAGGAGGGGGAAAGCAGAGAGGGAGTACAGGGAGGGGCAGGCACTGTCCAGCCTCGTTCTGAAATACAGATGCACCAAGGTAATCAGTATCCCTCCGCTGCTCCTTCCTGCAGACCTCCTCCCTGTAGTCCCCCCTCCCCAAAGCACTCATATACTTTAGATTTCAGCCATCTCACACATTGTAGTGGCACCAAAAAAAAAAAAAAAGTGGTGGTGGTCTCTAGTTAGGGTGAAGAGGGGTCTGCAGACGCCTACTGGTGAAACCCACCCCTCCAAGAGGAGTGGGGCTGTCTCTGGCCCCGCCCACTCCGAGTCGGAACTACAGTGGTCCGGGAGGGGGCGTCGAGCCCGGTGCGCGTATCCTTCCGCCCCCTTCCCGACACCCTCCAGGCGAGCTGGCTTGCCGCAGTCTGCGCAGCCCCTGCCCGTTTGGTGCAGAGGCGTGGGACAGGACACATCTCTGCCATTCCACTCGCGCGCAAAGCGGTGAAAGCCCAGTGAGAGCATCTGCGGAGGACAGAGACCAGCCAGGAGCAGGAGAGGGACGCGGGGGAGCCCGGGGACCTGGGCCGTGCGCCTGGCCAGGCAAGTGGGGGTGTGTCGAGGGCTCCGGGCGGTCGCGCACTGCAAACCACTGCCTTGCCCTGACAGCCCAGTGGAGGCCAGAGGGTCGCGGCCTCCCTGGAGTGTGCGCGGAGCCCGGAGACCCCAGGCGGTGGGGAGAGGAGGCGGTTACTCCCGCGGAGCCCCAGGCACAAGGGTGGATGGAGCTGCCGGGTGTGATGGTCTGGAGGCTAGCACAGCCTATTACCTAAACATTGACTTCCCTGGTGCCCATATCCCGCCCTCTATAGTGTCTGGACCCTGTGAGGGTTATGGGGTAAGCCGCCGCTATTGAAATGGCGATGCAAGGGGGTGGGGCGGGAATCTCGGAACCCACAGGTCTGAGGAAGGCAGCTGTAGGAGAAATGGCCGGCCATACTGGAGGCGGGGTGGAGCCCACAGGTGTGGGTGTGGGGCAAATGTCCAGCTCGGGGACCAGCACAGCTGGTGGGTGGTGACTCGCCTCAGCTACTAGGGCTCTGATCTGATTCCTGAGAGGAGCCCCGGTACCCTGCATCCTAGGTGCTGTCACTCCCCACAGGCTTTTGATTGATGGAAAGTGACCTGTCTGCGCGGTAGGTCTGACATATTCTGACAGGTCACAGTGAGCATCTATAGACCAGAGGCTTGAGAAAAGAGGAACAGGAAAATGGCGTGGATTTCTGGAGGTGTGTGGTAATGGGGGTGGGCACCAGACAGTGAGTGAAGATGCAAAAAGGGTGGGGGTGACTGGCTAGAACAGGTGGGATATCCATAAGTGTCTCCTAATCTCATGTCTCAGGTACCTTCTAGGTACCTTCCACACTGAATTTCCCCTTCACTCCCAAATCTGGGGTCTGAAAAGATGGGTTGGGGATGATGACGGAGTCATAAATCCAAGGACCACTTCAGAACCTGCTTTCTAGAATGTGCTGCGCCCTTCCCCCATTTTTTGCTGCGCAAGGCTAGAAAATATGGCCACCTAGTGGCGAATCTTCAGAATTGCAGAAGGGACTAAAGGATGACATCACTAAGTGGGTGTTGCCTCAGGAACCCTGCAGCCAAGCCAAATAAATCTAGAATGTTCCAGCAGTAGGAACCCAAAATGCTGAAAGACAAATGATCTTGTTCTTATCCTTGGTGGCATTCTTAACAAGATCAGCTACTACTATCATATGTTAAGTGCCTTACATTTTCCTGTCTTTGTCCACAGCCCTGCTTTAAGGCTGGTCAGTTCTGCAAGCAAGGAAAGAAGGATTCAAGGCGACTGTCTCAGATCTCTGGAGATTGGTGAGACTCAGGGGCAGTGCAGGAGCCAGCCACTGAGGAGGAGACAAATTCCTATTGCTCTAACCTAAGAGGATGCCCGATGCCTTTACTGTCCTCTTAATTTGTCCACAGCTGCTGTCATCATTTCCTGATTGTCATACATTTTTATGTCTTTGTCCACAGCCCTGCTTTAAGGCTGGTCAGTTCTGCAATCAAGAAAAGAAGGCTTCAAGGCGACTGTCTCAAATCTCTGGAGATTGGTGAGACTCAGGGCAGTGCAGGAGCCAGCCACTGAGGAGACAAATTCCCATTGCTGTACCCCAAAAGGGTGCCCGATGTCTTTACTGTCCCCTTAATTTGTCCACAGCTTCTGCCATGAAATGTCATACATTTTCATGTCTTTGTCCACAGCCCTGCTTTAAGGCTGATCAGTTCTGCAATCAAGAAAAGAAGACTTCGAGGCGACTGTCTCAGATCTTGGAGGTTGGTAAGACTCAGGGGCAGTGCAGGAGCCAGCCACTGAGGAGGAGGCAAATTCCTATTGCTCTAACCCAAAAGGGTGCCCGATGTCTTTACTGTCCCCTTAATTTGTCCACAGCTTCTGCCATGAAATGTCATACATTTTCATGTCTTTGTCCACAGCCCTGCTTTAAGGCTGGTAATTTCTGCAATCAAGAAAAGAAGGCTTCAAGGCGACTGTCTCAGATCTCTGGAGATTGGTGAGACTCAGGGGCAGTGCAGGAGCCAACCACTGAGGAGGCAAATTCAGATTACTCTAACCCAAGAGGATGCCCAATGTCTTTACTGTCCCCTTAATTTGTCCACAGCTGCTGCCATGAAATGTCATACATTTTCATGTCTTTGTCCACAGCCCTGCTTTAAGGCTAGTCAGTTCTGCAATCAAGAAAAGAAGGATTCAAGGCGACTGTCTCAGATCTCTGGAGATTGGTGAGACTCAGGGACAGTGCAGGAGCCAGCCACTGAGGAGACAAATTCCCATTGCTCTAACCCAAAAGGGTGCCCGATGTCTTTACTGTCCCCTTAATTTGTCCACAGCTGCTGCCATCATTTCCTGATTGTCATACATTTTTATGTCTTTGTCCACAGCCCTGCTTTAAGGCTAGTCAATTCTACAATCAAGAAAAGAAGGCTTCGAGGCGACCGTCTCAGAACTTGGAGGTTGGTAAGACTCAGGGACAGTGCAGGAGCCAGCCACTGAGGAGGAGGCATATTCAGATTGCTCTAACCAAATTCAGATCCCTGTCCCCTTAATTTGTTCAGTGGTACAGCCTCCTTTATTTCTTTGCAGGGATACTAAGAATATTGAGGTAGGTGTGAGTTAGACTATGACCCACAGTACAAGAAAGACCTCAGTGCTGGGACCAGGGAACAGAAACTTTAGACAGAAGCAGGCTTGGCTTGGTTGCTGTTTGTTTGGGGTCAGGGATCTGTGCCCATCTTCCAAGCACTGAGACTCCATTTTGTTTTATGCACTTGTAGGACTCCCTGCAGTCAGTCAGCTGCTGGTCTTAACACCACTTGAACACAGAAAAGAGGGGAGAACTGCACCACATCCGTGAAGGTGAGTATGGGAGAGGGTTCACTTTTAGGTGGGGTAGTCTCGATCACCCAGAGTGACTACTGTGAGATTTAGGGATCCCCTTTCTCTCCATTTCTAGTGTGTGCACTTTCTCCTCGACTCTGTACCTGTTTCCCAGCAGGCAAAAGGAACGTGGGGATTACTCTTGGCTGAGCTCTTCCACTCAGCATCACACACCAGTGTCTGTGTGTAAGTTTCTACAGGAGGCAATGAAATTGGGTAGGACTGATTTCCCTATTCTCCTCTCTCCTAGATCACCCACCGTGACTGCTTGGTGGTGCTGAGGTTGCTGCTGACCAGTGCAATCAACAGATCTGCACACACCTAGGACCTGTCCATCGTCCTCCAGCTTGATTTCAGCTCTTCTGCACTGTATCTGTGTTATTGACTGAGACTGCTTGGGTAGGAGCCTGCTTGAGTGCTGAATCATCATTTCAGCCTTATTCATTTCAATCTTATGTTCTAACTTACCAAAGGTCGTCGTGTAGAGCTATCTTGTAGAACTCTAGTGCAGGTTCACTGTTGTTAAGTGGTATACATTGCGGCTTTATTTAACTTACACTATGACTAAGGCAGAGGTTGAGCCTGGTGCCCAGGCAAAGGCTGAAAATAAGCCTAGGGATGAGAATGCAAATGTTGCTGAAGCCAATGAGCCTGAAGTGCCATTGGTGGTTAGACCCAAGGTCAGGACACAAATGATGCCTGGAGCAAGGCCCAAAGTGAAGCCTAAGAGCACACCAGGAGCACGACCTAAAGGTGAAAGCAGTTCACCAGGTGGGGCATATGCTAAATGTAAACCCAAGACAATCCCTATTTCACGAGCCAAGCATGATGCCCAAATCTGGGTCCCAAGTAAGTTTCGTGGAGAGTCCATGTCAAAGATGGGAAAGCAATGTCTGATCAGTGCTGCAGACTCTCCATTGGTCAGTAATGATTCTGGTATGGTTGCTCAAGCTAAGTGCCTCTCTGTAGATAGAGAGCTTGGTAATATGGACACCGAGAGTATTCCCAAAAGGGGGAATCCAGCAGGATTCCAGCCTTCATTTGGCTCAGAGGAGGGAACCAGTATGGGGTCCTGGTATCGTCCTAGGCCAGTTCCCAAAGGAGAGGCATATGAGAATTCCGATTTCAAATGGGCAGATAAATCCTCAGGAAGTTCCACTTTCTGGAATAGAGATGAAAGCAGTGCAAGATTTCGTCCTAGGAAAAGCATGAAGGCCAATACCAGGTTCAGGCATATGGCCAAACAAGAGGCAAATACCATGCCTAGACACAAAAACAAACAAGAGTTCTATAATATTTCCAGTTCTGATTCTGAGGATGAGTCTGGTAAGACTCCCTGGTTCTGGGCCAAAGACAAGACCAAAGTCTGGTCTAGGCCCAAAGAAGAGCCCAATACTAGGTCCTGGTTTAGGTCTAAGAAAGAAGTCCATGTTGAATCCACTTCTGGGTCTGAATGTGAAAATCATACAAAAGCTTTGTTTTGGTCTGGAGAAGAAGCTAAATCTAGGTCCAAACTCAGAGCCAGGAAAGGGGTCAATATAAGGGCCAGGCACCAGGCCAAGCGAGAAGCTTACAGTGATGTCATATCTGGATCTGTAGATACAAATAAGAAAGATCCCTGGTTCTTGCCTGAAGAGAAAGCTAATGGTTTTTCAAAGTCTAAGACAAAGAAAGAGCCCAGAACCAGAGCAATGCCAAGGGAAGAAATCAAACCTAAGGCCAGAACAAATACCAAACAAGAAGCCAAGCCAGAGGAGGAAGTCCTCGTTGGGGCTTGGTTCTGGGACACCCAGGAGTCCACTATGGTTGATAGGATAAGCATCAAGACCACTTTTGTAGAGGAGGAGCCCATTGTTGGAGATTGGTTCTGGAGTGAAGAAGAAGCCAGTGTGGACTCTGAGACCGGTCATAAATCCAGACCAAGGGCTAAAGAGGAGCAAGTTAGTAGTTTCTGTTTAGGGTCTGGAAAGAAGACCAGTATGGAAAGTGGGCCAAAGGATACTTCTAAATCTATGCCAGTAGCTAAGGATGATGAGGCCATTATTGGGTCCTGGATCTGGGCTGATGATGAAGAGATCAACTTACAGGCTGATGACGAGTCTATTTTTGGATCTTGGTTCTGGGGCACTGGTGAGAACAGCATTAGATCTGTTGGAGTCAATTGTGAGAAGATACCAAAGTGTGGAGAAAAACAAGGTACTGATTCCTGGTTCTGGGCTGGAGAAGTCAATTCAGAGGCTGAGGTTGAAGAGCAGGCGAGGTCAGCATCTACAAAAGGAACAATCTTTGTGCCTTGGTTTTGGTCTGAAAAGCAGGCACATTTAGGAACTGAACCTTGCTCTGACATCATGGCAGGAGCTGAGGAGGAGCCCATAATTGGGCCCTGGTTCTGGGCTAAAGTAGATAATAGTGTGGAGGCTGAAGTTAACAGTAAGTCTAGCCTTGAGGATGAGGAAGAACCCATTAGATCACCTTGGTTTGGGGCCAGAGAACAGCCCGATGTGAAGTATGCAGCTGGTGTCAGATACAAGCCTATGGCAGAAGCTGAGGATGCTAACAAAAAGTCTTGCATCTGGGCAAAAGATTCCTGTTTGTATCCTACCAATAGAGAAAGCTTGAAGTCTACCCTGGGAGAGAAAGAGGACACTATTGATCCATGGCTCTGGTCCAATAATTATCCAAGGACCAAGACCATCACAGGGTCCTGGCTATGGGCTGCAGAACAGGGAAATATAGATGATGAGACTGGAGAAAAGATCAAACTACCAACTTTAGAGGACAATGCATTCAATTCTTGGTTCTGGAAAGAAAGTGAGGAAACCATTGTAGAGGCCCCAAGAGAGAAGAATCCAGGCCAGAAGCAGAAGAAGAAGACATTATTGGTTCATGGTTTTGGGCTGGGGATGAAGACAGGTTTCAGCCAACTGCTAAGATTAATGAAAAGAACAAGATAGCATCTGAAGATGAAGATACAGTTGGATCCTGGTTCTGGGGCAAGGAAGAGGCCAGTCTAGAGGCAGTGAGAAGGGGTACTTTTGAGTCTGCTCCTGGAATTAAGGAAGAGAAAGTTACTGGGTCATGGTTCTGGACTGATAAGGCCAAAATAGGGGCTGGGTCACAGACTGTCGAAACTGGATCAGAAACTGAAGAGGAGGCAATTTTTGAATCCTTGATCTGGGCTGCAAAAAACGACAGTATGCAAGCAGGAGTAAACCGTGTGTCCAAGCCAAAAGATGAGGCTGAAATGGCTGTTGAGTCCTGGCTCTGGTCTAGTGACAAGGCCGCAAAAGAATCTAAAACTGTGATTGTCAGTGAGTCCAGTCCAGAAAATGGGAAAGAGTCAATTGTTAAGTTTGGATCAAGAGCAAAAGATGAGGTGATTAACAAGACTGGCAGTGGTGACAATTGTAAATTTAGTACAGAAGCTGAAACCATAGTGGGACCCTGGTTCTGGGAAGGAGATGAGGCTAGCTTTGAATCAAATCCTGTACCTGTATGCAAGGCCATTTGTGAACCTAACTCTTCAACTGAGCAAGAACCTGATCCTTCCCGCAGGCCTCAGAGCTGGGATGAGGTCACTGTTCAGTTTAAGCCTGGTCCATGGGGAAAGGCTGGCTTCCCAATCGTAAGCCCCTTCAGATTCCCAAGAGAAGCTGCATCTCTGTTTGCAGAAATGTTTGGGGAAAAGTCTAAGCTTGTTCCAGAAGCTGAGCCCCGGTTCCCATTTCAGTATGATCCTTCTTACCGGTCAGTCCGGGAAATTCGGGAGCATCTTAAGGCCAGGGAAAGTGCACAGCCTGAGAATTGGTCTTGCAACTGCATCCAGTGTGAGCTTGGAATTGGTTCTGAGGAGTTCGAGGAACTTCTTTTAATGATGGACAGAAATCGTGATCCATTTATCCATGAGATATCTAAAATTGCAATGGGCATGAGAGGTGCTTCTCAGTTTACCCGAGATTTCATTCGAAACTCGGGTGTTATCTCACTTATTGAAGCATTACTTAACTATCCAGCCACCCGAGTTAGGACAAGTTTTTTGGAAAGTATGATTCAAATGGCTCCCCCTTATCCAGACCTAAACATGATTGAGACATACGTATGTCAGATTTGTGAGGATACCTTTGATTTTGACTTGGATTCCCCTGACCAGGTGTCTGGATTGACAATGATTACACACCTCACTTCTACTTTTGACTATCACAAAGTGGTTATCAATTACTTGGCTGGGTTTTTCTACTTACTGAATTCAGGCAATACCGAAACAAGGTTTCATGCTCTGAAACTGCTACTGAATTTGTCTGAAAACCTTGTCGTGACAAAACGCCTACTTGTTACTGATTCAGTGTCAGAATTTATGGACCTTTTTAATAGGGAGGAGTCAGATGAAAACATTCAACTTATTCTTGCAGTATTTGAGAATATCAGTAAAAATATTAAAAAGAGGAGCTGTTTGATGATGAGGAGGATGAGGCGGTGGATCTTGAACCATTTATTTCTGCATTCCTTGAGGCTGAAAAACTTGCCAAGGAGGGGAAACGCAAACCTGACAACTAAAAATCACCCTGAAGCAGAACACAAAAAGTAATATGATTAACCGTTTGCCTCTGGTTGTCCTTGTGTTCCTTAGTTATCTGACCCTCAAATAATGCTTTGCTTTCCCAGCTGCTTCCGTGTTTCAGTGTACCCCTTTAATGCTGATGGTAATTATACCCAACCCTGTGTAATCTATATCATTGTTCTGATGCCAAATGAAGATACAACTGAAAACACATGACACTTGTTGATGATGCTTGTTTTGTTGATTGTGATGTTCAGTATTTGAGTGTAAAGTGAACTGAGCCGTTGTAAATAAGATACCCTTCTAAATGTTGTTCTCATGTATATTTGAGTCTTGTGCTTCAATAAAGTTCTATGTGAAAGTGAGCAGAAATTGCCCCTTCTCTGTAAAATACAGATGCAAAGATGACACATGAACACACACACAAAGATAATGTCTGAATAACATGTTGTTACAAAAGTTTTTTCTCAGCATTAAATCTCAAAATTTGGAATGGACTGCAAATTAGAGTATACTTCAGAGACGACTCGCTTTAAGGTGTACTCTAATGCAACTTACAATGTGATAAGGAGTAAAGATGGGGTAGGGGTATGTGTTTCTATACTTACATATCTAACTTCCTGGATTAGGTGGGAGGACTATAAATTGAAGAGATATAACAATGAGGTAAGTTTTGAAGAGCAAGTTGGACTTTGCTGTTCAAAATAGTATGTTCAAAATATCGTCATGGCAATGCAGAAGTTAAAAGAATAGCATCAGAAGGACCAAAAATTCAGTTAAGTGGATGGTTAAGTCGTGATGTTTTTGGTATCACTTGATAAGACCCTGTCATGCACTAGTTCAGCTGGAGAGGTAGCTCATTGCTGGAGTGCTTGCCATGGAAGCATCCTGCCCTGCGTTAGGAGCCTATCACAATGAGTACAAATCCAGAAATGCTCCTGTATGCCTGGTGCTGGGAGGCAAAGATAGCAAGATCCTAAGGGTTTTCTGGTCAGCTAAGCTAGCCACTCTGTGAGCATGAACTGCTCACAGAATTATTTGTAAAACTACCAAAGTCTAATAATTCATCTACACGTTTTCTTTGTTTCTTGAGACAGTGTGTTTTGTAGCTCAGGCTTGCCTCAAACTCAGTATGTACCTGAAACACTTTGAACTTCTAAGGCTAGGATTACAGGTGGCTATACTCAGTCTCAGGCAACACAGGGGGTCATCAGAGCTGGAGAGTTCCCTACCTCTTACGTGCCGCAGCACTCTGGAGAACAGGCCCTGAAGAGCTGGATATGGGGGTTGTGGATGAGCTGGGCCTGAGGGCTTGAGAGAGGGAGAGCTAGCTGGCTGGCTAGCTCAGATACTTCTCATGACTACATATAGGACTTTGACTTGGCCCACCCAACATCTACCCCATTGATGAACTGCTGGAGCACATGAAGGGGCCAGGCCTACAGATCCAAAACTATAAGATCTCTATAACACAGGGCAACAACAGGATATCCAAGAGGAGTCCCAGCGAAGTTCCAGGATTGATAGAGTAGCTGAAGCCAGAGGCCTCGAACCAGAACAAGGAGTCATTGCAATGAACATTTGTAAGTGAAGAAGTGTGGACAAAAGGGTACACTGTGGGACACACTCGGACACACACTGACACACTACAGCTTCCACAAAGAGATATTTATTTTTTGTTGTTGAGAAGGAAGATTACAGGGGTGGAGGGCAGGTATGAGGGGAGGGAGAGATGAGGTGGATTGGGGTACATGATTTGAAATTCACAAAGAATAAATAGAAGTTAATAAAGTATATGAGTAAATAGTAGCAAAACCTATTATTGGCATTTTATAGTTCTGGTTTTTGTTTTGTTTTTAGATGATCTAAAACTTATGTATCAAAAGGATCATTGGGCAGTGGTGGCGCATGCCTTTAATCCCAGCACTTGGGAGGCAGAGGCAAGTGGATTTCTTTGAGTTCGAGGCCAGCCTGACCTACAGAGTCAGTTCTAGGACTGCCAAGGCTACACAGAGAAACCCTGTTTTGAAAAGAATAAAACAAACAAAATACCAGGGTCGGTGAGGTGGCTCAGCACTCAAGGATACTGGCTGCTCTTCCAGAGGTCCTGAGTTTAATTCCCAGCAACCACATGGTAGCTCACAACCATCTGTAAAATGTATACATTTTTAAAATGTTTAGAAGGATTATAATCTATGTGTGGGGACATATGATATGTAATGATATTTATGGCAATAACAGAGTGTAAGCCAATAGAGATAATTTAAAGAGATGGTAAGTTTCAACAATGGAGTGGTGTCTGCAAAATGGCTTACTAGTAAGCCTCCCTCATAAAGACTGCACTAAATTCTGGCAAACTCTAGAGAAGAAAAGAGAACAAAGAGCACCAAAACCATTGTAAAGGCAAGAAAAGGATTCCAGCAAAGGGGTTTGAGCATGCCAAAGGGTTTTTTTTATGCCATGTGTACTACTACACATGGGTAACTAAGTAACCATAGTGGCAACTAAGAAGACACATCATAAAAGTCTCTACTTTCAGAATGGAGTGGGGACAAGGGAGTAGGTAGTGTTCATAATGTCCTGTTTGGCAGCTTGTCAGGAAACTTTCCCCCTTACCTGACTTGAAGCTACCTCACCTTATGAGTAGAAAGGCAGGAGAAAATACTTGGGAGCTGCTGAAAACTACCACTGCATCCTAGAGATGCAGTACTTCAGGTAGACACTAGAGGGAACAAAGGATCAGAGAATGTTCAATAGGTCTTGGAATATCTAATCAGGTTGATTATTAAAAAATCTTCATTTGCACATTGTCAGGACATAAAGACAAAGAGTTGATTGGTTTTTGTTTTTTAAAATTAATCTCCAAATCCCCATTAGAGACTGCAAGCTATATAACGAAATGCAAACAGTTCAAATGGGGGGGGGCAGTACTGCAGAACGCAACCATAAGCTATCCGTGATTTATCAGGCAAATAAATTAAAATAATTGTCATAAACATATCCAATGATCTAAGGAAGAACACAATGTAAATTTAATCAGGAAAGTGATAAATGAAAAAAATCCATGAATATCAGCAAGAAAATAAAAAACTATAGAAGAGAACCAAGCAGAAATTGTGAAGACAATGAATAATATACCTAAACTGAAGTCCTCAAAAGGAATTCAGCAGGAGACTTAAACAGGCAGAAGAGATCATCTTCAAACTTGAAGACAGGAAGGGGAGAGGAGGGGAATGGAAGGAGGAGAGGAGAGGAGAGGAGAGGAGAGGAGAGGAGAGGAGAGGAGAGGAGAGGAGAGGAGAGGAGAGGAGGGAGGCACTTAGTGGGATTGTATCAAGGAAATAGATGTATGCACTGCCAGTATCTTTTAGGAGAAAGGAGAAGTGAGGGACAAATCACTTGTTTGAGTGAAAACAGTAAGTGAAAAGTTCCTAAATCCTAGGAAAGCAATTGACATGTAAATACAATAAACCAAAATATCAACTACATAAATCTAATGGAAGAGATGGGAGACTTTTGTCTAAAGTATAAGACAAAGACAAAAACTAAAAAGCCACAGAGAAGAAAGGACTTTTCATATACAATAGAGCTTCCATAAGATTATGAACTCTCATCAGGGACTATGTTGGTTGTAAGGAAATAGATGACATATTCCAAGTATTGAAGGAAAAAAATATTGTCAATCAAGAAATGTACCTATAAGTACTGTCTTTGGAAATATGAAGGAGAAAATAGATTTTCCTAGATAAATCTATAACAGTTTATTCCCACTGAATCTTCTCACAAGAAATGAGAATCATTAAAGACTAAATACTTAAAGGAACATATACAGCAATGCCAAGCCACATGAAAATGAAATATTCTGTAGTACAAACTTTAAAAATGTTCCCAAGTAAGGTACATGGACAAATATAGCAATCTGTATTATTGTGATTTCAGAACTGGAATTTAAAGAACAATCAAAGAATATCTGTTTAATGACTATGTAGCATGTAAAGGGTTGACTTCTGATACAAAAACAATGGGAAGAAAGCTATAGACAAGTAGTGCTTTTATATGCTACTGAAGTTAAGTTTAAATGGTGCATTGTTAAGAGGTTTTACATAACTGCAATGCTAACTAAAAAGGACACAACAAAACACAAAAGAAAACAAGAACAAACACCAAAGCCTGTTAGGGAAATATAGAGAACAGGGGTAAGAAAAAGGAAACAGGTAGATCATTAAGGAAACAGCAAAATGTAAACAATATCCTTTCCTATTATTAATTAAATAGATTAAACTTGAAATCAAAGCACATAGATTAGTTGGCTGGATTAAAAATGGAGACTAATAATGAGCCATATATAAGAGAAATTCTTCAATCAAAAAGAAACCAGACTAAAAGTGAAAGGATGTACTAACATCAGACAAACATTAAATCAAAAACAATGAAATATAGAAGGCTATTATATAATGATAGAATCAATTCATCAATGCCATGAACATTAACTACATCCTATTCTTAAGGACTCTTAGGTGGTGTAATTTTCTTTTCAGTTGAAGAACTAGTTATATAACAACAGCATCAGGCTTTCAATTGTGAATAAAGGAATAAAAATGGACTAGAAAAATAAAGGAATTGGAGAGCAGTATTAAACAATTGAATATGACAGACATGATGGCACATCAACCTCAACAGTATCACAACATATATTTTCAGCATATACTAGGAATAAAATCAATAAATTCAAGAAGATTAAAATCATATGAAGGATCTTCTCTGACTGTACTATAATAAAATGAGAAAATGGCAAACAGAAGCTGAAATTTTCACCACCATACTGAAATTAAGCAACACACTCTCAAAACAACAACAAACACAAAGAAAACTATCCTAGTTAATTAAAGAAGATGTGTCAGAATGAAAGCAATCAAAACATACCCAAAGTTAGGGAATATAGCAAAAGTAGGTTTTTTTTTACCTGTCAATGCATGTACCAAAAAAGAAAAATCTCCAATCTTCAACTCAATTTTATACCTAAGGAAACTAGAAAAACAGTAAATTACACTGCCAATATAAAAAAGAATAAATTATATCACACTTTAACTAGATTATAGAAAAAAAAACCTAATAGAAACCAAAAGAAAGTTGACTTTTGGAAAATGACAATAAAATTGGCAAACAGAACAAAGATCCAAGTAACTAAATAAAAAATAAAGAAGGAAACTACCAGGGATGACACACAGAAAGGGTTTTAACGCTACTCTGAAGAGTTGCTCTAAAAAGAGTAGACAGGCTTTGAGAAATGAATACACTTGTAGAAACACATAACCAAAACTGAAAAAAGAAATAGACAGGCTGGAAAGGTGGTTCAATGGCTTAAGAGTGTGTAGAGGTTTGAATAAAAAAATATCCCCCATGGCTCTGGTATTTGTACACTTGATCCCTAGTTGTTATCCCTGTTTGGGATGTCATGGAGTGTTTGGGACATGGACCTTTGCTGGAGGTGGGTGGTGGGGCTGGACCTTGAGAATTTATAGCCTCATCCTGGCTTCCAATTTACTCTCTGTTTAGTGTTTGTAGTGGAAGATATGATTTCTCAGCTTCCTGCTCTGGCTAACTGTTGCCATACCTCCCCCAACATTATGAACTCTTTCTGGAACCATAAAGTTGCTTTTGGTCATGGTATTTTATAACAGCAACAAAAAGGAACGTATACTGAAGTTGGTACCAGAGAGTAGGGTATTGCTGTGAATAATTTGACTGTATTTTGTTTTGTTTTGTTTTGTTTTGGCTGCAGAGACTTTGGGACTTTGGACTAGAAAAGCAACTGACTATTTAAAGCAAAACATGACATGCAAATGCAGACCTTGGGATGTTGGAGACCTCAGAATGGTGGGACATCCATTTAAGAAGGCTGCATATACAGTGGACATAGATAGATTGGCTATCCATAGTGCAGGCAGCATACCTACAGCAATGGGACAACCCAAGGCTACCGGAGCCCAAACAATGCTACCAATATTCCCAAATGCTGTACATGGATCTGCAGGCTGAGGAGGCCTTGCTCAAGAGGCTTCATAGGGAAATAAGGTCTCTATTAGCAACTGGATTTGACCTCATTAAAGTGAAATATTGACAAAGAATCTGGCTAACTTTTGCACAGGACTCAAAAACTTCCCTGATACCAGGTAACATGTGGTAGTGCTCGAGTCACTGGGAGAAGAAGGCCTTGAGAAGCCAAGAGACAGCGAGATGCTGCTGTTACATGAGGCTGAAAAAGTGTAACCTTGGTTGAAGTTGGGACTCCAAGGCACTGGGTATAACAGAGCTATGAGGCATCTGCCAATGAGAGCTGCATTCAGGGAATAGAAGCAGTCTAAGAGATGGATGTTGGCAGGCAGCAAAACTTTTGACACCAGATATAAGGCTATGGGGATCTGGTGTTTTCCTTGCTGAGTTTCTGTCTTACTTTGGTCCAGTATTTCCTCTTTATGTCTCATTCCTCCACTTTGAAATGGAAATGTACTCCCTATGTCAATGTATGTTGGAAACGTGTAAAGTTTTAGAGGTTGTGAGAATTAAGAGATTACTTTTCATCTCAGAAGGACTTTGGATGAGTCAACAGTGTTGAGACCATAGGGACTTTAATCAATGTTTGCCAAATGTTTTTTTGCATTATAGTATGGTCATGAGCCTATTCAGACCAGGGACTGGAATGTGGTGGTTTGAACTGAAAATGTTGCATCTAAGCTCGGGCATCTGACATTCACCAACACTTTTAAAACTGGTCACTATCCTTAGCCATGAGAGAAATGGAAATTAAAACCACTTTACAATTTTATTTTACATGCATCAGAATAGCAAAGATAAGACAAACGAAAGCTCATGATGGCAAAGATGTAGACTAACACAAATACTCATTCATTGCTGGTGGGAGTACAAACTTGTACAGCCACTATGGAAACCAGTGTAAAAAAAAAGCTGAAAAGAGATTTACCAGCAGCTCCAGCTATGTTACTCTTGGGCATATGCCCAAAAGACTCAGTATTTTACAGGATACTTCATCAGCCATATCCGTTGGTACACAGTTCAACCAGAAATTGAAAACAGCCTAGATGTCCATCAACTGATGAATGGATAATGAAAATGAAGTCCATTTACTGAGTGGAATATTACTCAACTGTTAAGAAAAATAAAATTGTATGTTTCCGGTATGTCCTCTTAGGGCACACTCCAAATGATCGAAAGAACACCAAGTCAGCCATACTCCTTAAAGTTTCCACCTGCTCTCAACAATGTCATGGTTTGGAACACACATTTAACACTTTTGTCTTGGGGGAGAGTAAAGATCCAAAGTAATAGCAGAAGAAATAGATCAAAACACACAATATTTCATAATTTCTTACAATTCATTCTCAATTTAAGATAGTGTATTTTAAAAGATTTCAGTAGGAAAAATACTATAAACTTATACTTTTTGAAGATGGATGTAAATATATTCAATAAAATCTTTAACACAATTATTCCAGTGACATACTGAAGGATTATTCAGCATAACAAGGTGATATTTATTACAGAAAGTTGAGATTGGTTAAACATAAAGAAATATACTGTATTTTAAAAAAGGAAAAAGTACACGATTGTCTCAACTGACTCAGAAAATTTATTCAAAAAACTGAACACTCTTTTGTTATAAAAATATGAATAAAATTCAAAAAAATCAGGAAAACTGCCTCAATATAATTTTATTTATGAAATTTTAAGCAACATTACCTGGTAAAGCATACCAACCTTTACCCACTAAGAGAAAGACAAGCATTTTCACTACCAGTGTACTTCCCACTGGAAGCTTTAGCCAGAGCTTTATATTAAGAAAACTAAAAGCATCCAAATTGTGCAGAACAGGTAGAATGATCTTTATTAGCTGTCAAAATACCCAATATAGAGAAAGAAAAATCAATAATAAATAAAATTATAAATAAAATAAAAAAATATCAATAATAATGCTATTCCAATAACTGAACTATGGAAAGTTGTGGGATAGGTTCAGTAATTCTCAAAATCAGTTGTATTTCCTTAAATCAGTAATGAACAATGTGAAATAAATAATCACCTTTGCCTTCACCTTTACCTATAATAACATGTAAAATAATTAACTACACAGAAATAATTTAATCAAGGAGATAACGGACTTTATGTTGAAAGCTGTAAAAGACTCCTGAAACTAAATTTTAAGAGCTGAGAGAGAGAGAGAGAGAGAGAGAGAGAGAGAGAGAGAGAGAGAGAGAGAGACTGGAAAGATGGCTCAGCAGCAAAGTTCATTGGCTGCTCTAACAGAGTACCTAGGTCAATTCTGAAAACCCACATGGTAGGTCACAGGCATTGGTTACTCCAGCCCTACTGCCCTTTGTTCCCCCTAGGTATTTTCACTTCTAAAGAATTTCATTTTTTTCATATATATTTATATTTACTCATACATGTATTTCATACACACACACATATAATTTTGTGTGGCTAAATAAAATCTTGGTCCAACAAATGGGAGAAAGTGTATGTTATGCCTCTTTCTGAGACTGGCAGAATTCACTTAATATGACTATATATAATTTCATTCATTTCCCTGAAATGACATAATTTTAGTAATCCTCACACCTGAAAAATATTATATTGCATATATGTAACACATTTTATTTATCAGTTTTTCTGTTGATGAAGACCCAGGCTTGTTCCATGACTTAACTCTTGTGAGTAGTTAATCCCTCTTTAAAGATTTGGTAGAATCCAGCCATGAAATCTAGGTTTGCACTTTTTTTTTTTTTTTTTTTTTTTTTTTTTTTTTTTTGGTTTTTCGAGACAGGGTTTCTCTGTGCAGCTCTGGCTGTCCTGGAACTCACTCTGTAGACCAGGCTGGCCTCGAACTCAGAAATCCACCTGCCTCTGCCTCCCAAGTGCTGGGATTAAAGGCGTGTGCCACCACCGCCCGCCAGGTTTGCACTTTTTTAGGTGAGTTTTTTAAACTGTTTTATTCTTGTTGCTTTTTATAGAGCTATATAAATTGCTTGTCTCATTTTGGTTTACTTTTAGTGAGTCATTTGCATATGCAAATCTAGCTATTTCTTTCAGATTTTCAAATTTGCTGAAATAGAAGTTTTAACATACTTCCTAATGATTTTCTGAATTTCATTGGTACCTGTTGTAATACCTTCTTTTTCATTTCTAATTTTCTTAACTTGGGTATTTCTTTTGATTCATTTTGTTAAAGGTTTTTTATAATTTGCCTTTTTTTTTAACCAGAAATCTTGGTCTTTATTTCATTGGTTTTGTTTTGTTTTGTTTTTTGTGGGGGGGAAGTGACAGAGTTAAATTCTACATTTTTATCTGACAGAAAATATTGGAAATTTGTTACTTATTAAGTACTATTGCAAAAAAACCACTGTTTTTGATTTTGCAAGACAGAGTCTCACTGTGTAGCTTTGGGTGTCCTAGAACTCTCTTTGTAGACCAGGCTGGCCTCAAACTCACAATGCTGGAGTTAAAGGTGTGTGCCACCACTGCTCAATTAATGGCAAAAAAGTTTTAAATCACTCAAACAACCTTATTATTGTTGTTGTTGTTGTTGATGTGTACTTTAATTTTACTCAGTAACAATGAAAATTGAATATGCTTTAAATGGCTAAGAACAACATAATGCATAAGCATAATATGGTGTACATAGACAAAACCTATTTCATCTCAATATGACAGGACAAACTCATCATAAATTATAATAGACAAGTAGACATGTGGTTTTGTTGTTGTTGTTGTTTTATTTCCATTGCTTACCAATCCAATGTGGCTGTAAGGGGATCGGTGATTGAGACCAGAGCAAAAAGAACTTTGTTTATCAAAAGGAAAATATTCCTTTACAGGTGATGAAAACGTCTTGACTACACTAAAATGGGCGTGTTAAAAATCATGGAGATGGACAAGTTGCTCCTTTGCCAACATATTATTTTTTTTTTTTTTTCGAGACAGGGTTTCTCTGTACAGCCCTGGCTTTCCTGAAACTCACTCTGTAGACCAGGCTGGCCTCGAACTCAGAGATCCGCCTGCCTCTGCCTCCCAAGTGCTGGGATTAAAGGTGTGCGCCACCACTGCCCGGCAGCCAACATATTCTTACTATAAGCAAATTAGTGCTAAAGAATTTGATGAACAGAAAATGTCAACTGCCCAAGCTCCAATTGCAGAACTTTTGGAGGATATTGCTAGAAGTAAAAGCTTGCCTCTAAAGGAGAAAAGAAGAAAATTGAAACAGTTTCAAAAGGAATACCCCTTGATATATCAGAAAAGATTTCCAACCACTGACAGTGAAGCAGCACTTTTTGATGATAAACCTACAATCGAGCAAACGATGCTGAATTTAAGAAACCCAAGCTTCACAGTCTGTGTTACTGACTTAAAACGTCAACAAATTAAGCCATATATGAGAATATTTCTACTTAAAAGGAAGTCTGTAGATATTAGAGTTTCCCTTAAAAGGACGTATAAAAGATGATAAAACAGTCTTTTTATCTGTGCTAGGCTGCTGCTAAAGCTACTGGATCTTAGCTAAGTGCTTAATGAAAGGTGATACCAAATATTTTAATTAGAAATTATTTTTTAATATAATGATCTGGTAAGACTATCAGAACTGTGTCATCCAGATAAAATTGTGGTGCTTTTTAAAAAGAAAACATGCCCGTGTCTATACGTATATTAGCTAAAGAAGTTGTTGTTTAGGATTGCTTCTTTATTTATAAGTATCACATCGTGAAAAATACTGTACTCTTTTGCATAATCTTTTTATATTTATGATCTATTTAACTGTATATAAACACACTTGTAGCTTGGCTTTTTTATTGGACTTTGGTTTATTGGGAGGACAAAAGGAGGTCGTTTCTGAGATAAAGTCTCCCTATGTACCCCATTCTAACCTCAGACTCATATTCCTCCTGCCTTATTCTCCTGAGTGGTAGGAATACATGTGTGTACCACCATTCCTGGCTTATATGTGTGTTTCAAAACTATGTTTGTGTGAGATTTTTGTTTTCCTCTAAACATTACCTTGACTATTTCAGTCTTTTTTCCAGAACTATGTTTTGAATCTTTACATTCATTATCTATTCTAATACTGAATTAGATATATAATTGTTATTTAGCAACAGAATCATTGTTTCTTAAATGTGGAAGCTGTGATGAATAAAGCAAAATTTCCTCTCTTAAAAAAATAGTAAAATAAAATAAATTTAAAAAAAGAAGAGGGAAAATCAGGACAGGCCTCATGTTAAGGATCTGTTGACCAACACATAACATGTTTCACAGGTTTCGTTTTTGTGGTTTTGGTTTTTGGTTTTTGATTTTTGGTTTTTGGTTTTTGTTGTTGTTTTGTTTTGCATGTGTATATGTGTGTATATGCTTTTATTTTGTTACAGTTTGGTGGTTTGTGGAAAGGTGGATTTGTTTTGTTTTCTTGCTTTTAGAGGATATGTATTTGTATTGTATTTTTGCTTTTTTGAGAAAGAACTTAAAGTTTAGTGATTAGGGAGGGGGAAAGATCTGGAAGGACTTGGTAGAGGAGAAGACTATGATCAAAGTATGTTTATATTTTAAAAATTATTTTAAATAATAAACATGTTAAAAAAGAAATTATCAAAGATATTTTTAAAATAAAAACCTAATGATTCTCATATTTTTCAACTCTGAATATCATTTCATTTTTTTAACTCATCTCTACTGATGGAAACACAGAGACAAAGAGTAGAACAGAGACTGAAGGAAAGGCCATCCAGAGACTGCCCCACTTGGGGATCCATCCCATATGCAGACACCAAACCCAGAAATTATTGCTGATACCAAGAAGTGCATGCTGACTGGAGCCTGATATGGATGGCTCCTGAGAGGCTCTGCCAGAGCCTGACATATACAGATGGGGATGCTCACACCCAACCATCAGAATGAGCACAGGGACCCCAATGGAGGAGTTAGAGGAAGGACTAAAGGACCTGAAGGGGTTTGCAACCCCATAGGAAGAACAACAATATCAATCGACCAGGCTCCCCAGAGTTCCCAGGGCCTAAACCACCAACCAAAGAGTACACATAGAGGGACCCATGGCTCCAGCTGCATATGTAGCACAGGATGGCCTTTTTGGGCATCAATGGGAGGAGAGGCCCTTGGATCTGTGGAGGCTCAATGCACAGTGTAAGGGAATGTATGCACAGTGTAAGGGAATGTGAGGGTGGAGAGACTGGAGTGGGTGGGTGGAAGAGCACAGGCGGGAGGGGGGATGGGTGGGGGTTTGTAGATGGGACCAGGAAGTTGAACAACATTTGAAATATAAATAAATAAAATAATTTTTTAAAAAGGATGAAAAATATTCTATACATATAATCCATTCATTCGTCAGTGATAAATATATATATGTGTGTTGTGATTGGTGATATATATATTTTTTTAAATATATATTAAATAGATGAAATAAAAATCTAATATATGAATATATTCCAATATAATATATTATAAAGTTTATATATAAATATATTTATATATGATATATTTTCTTATAAAATATCATATATATCATATGTATAAAATAAACATATAAAGTATGTATATTATATATAAGATATTACTATATAAAATGAATATAAATATATTTAAATATTTTTATATAATACATATTTTAACAATAATATATATAATATGCATAAAATATATAATTTATATACTTTGTGTATATATTTATGCATATTTGTATATTTTTATATATACTTTTATATTTATTTATATATATAGAATTTGTATACATAGTAAAATATAATATACAAATGTAAATGTATATTCATATAAATATATTTATATGAATATATTATTCATATTTTTTAATTTGTTATTTATATTTATATATTTGTATGTAATTCTATATCATATATAATATATTATATATTATACAATATTATATACAAATATGTAAGATGTTATATATAAATATATTATATAATATATAAATAAGTTATAAATAAATGTTATACATTTATATGTAATATATATTTATATATAATATATTTTTATATAAATATATAATATGCATTATAAATAATATAAATATATATTCATAATATATTGTTATATTTCTTATATTATTATTTTATATATTTTTATATACCTATGATATACTTATATAAATATGTTTTCTATTTATATAAATATGTATGATATATTTATATAAATAGGTTTATATTTATATTAAAATATGATATATTTATATCAATGTTTTATATTTATATAAATATATCATATATATTTATATCACATATATTTATATAAATCTATCTATAAACAGTTTGTACTATTGTTTTGTACATATTTTATATATTTATATATAAATAGAATCTTTTTATAAGATATAAAATGATATATGTAAATGTAATATATGTATAAATTAAATATATGTAAGCATAAAATATGTGTATTTAACATATTTTTCTATATATATAAATTTATTTTTTTATATTTTATATATAATACATATATCTAATATATTTTTTTAATCTTTTATATAGATAACATATATAAAATAGGTATATTTATGTGTCATCACAGATAGATAGAAGATAGATAGATAGATAGATAGATAGATAGAAGATAGATAGATAGATAGATAGATATTAAATAGATAAATTTTTGGGTCTATCATGGCCTAGGTGGGGACAGAATGCCATGGTTCCTCCCCCTGGGACAGGAGGACCAGCAGATATGGACCTACAGGAGTGTTGATGGCTGCTTTTGGCATAGGGTTTATTTTATAATAATGTACACATTTTCATGTTACTTTAAATTCTGGGACCTTCAGGACCACCCTTAATGCTGTGGAAAAGAACTCTAAAATGGTTCAAAAATACATAATTTCTCAGTTTAGCAATATGAATTATGAGGGACTTGACGAATCTAAACGAACAAAAGCAACGGAGCTGTGAGCCAACTTGTCAGAAAGATACTGAGGAAGGAGATAAAGAGATTTAGGGAGTGGTGATCACAGGAGATCCCACCTAGCAAAGATTTTTTGTTTATGCTTACAAAGGCAGACATAGTGAAAAATTCCTGAGTTTAAGGTCATCCTGGGATAGAGCAGGGTTAGGCCCAGATGTGGTAGAAATGGTAATTTCAGGACAGCGTCCCACCCAGCTACCTTATCATCTGTACTTAACAGAGGAAAGCAGATCTCTGAATTCTTTTGCAATGTTTCCATCAAATCCCTTCCCTCAGAGCTGAAGAAACTCCAGAAGAGAAGAAAGGTGAAAGGAATGTGGGAGCCAGAGAGGATTTAAAACACCAGGAGAACAAGGCCCTCTAAATCAACTGAGCAAAGTTCATAAGAACTCACAGAGACTGAATCAATATGCACAGGGCTGGCATTGGTCTTCACCTGTTGTCCTCTGTGTATATATATTATTACTGCCAGTTTAGTGTATTTATGGGACTCATGTGAAGCCTAATATTTTCTAATGAGAGACAGAAAGGGAGTGAATTTGGAAGGGAGGGAGGTGGGGAGTTGCTGGGAGGACTAGAGAGGAAGCTGTCATCAGGATATGCTGGATGAAAAAAGAAGCTATTTCCATTAAAAAGTAAAAAAATATTCAAAACTTACTTAAAGCAATACTCTTAATGCAGTATGAGTGAAAAATAATAAATATAGAAGAATCTTACATAAAAAAAAAGATGCGAGATTAACTTTTCCATTTTAAAAAAGTTCAGGATGATTGAAATTTTTCATTATGGTACAAAACCATTGTTGTTCTTATTTGCTACCTTTTACTGGCTGTTATATCAAAAGATACAAAGTTCATGGTAACTATTTAAACATTTTTAAAATTTCTATTGAAAGATTTATGCATTGATTATCAAACAATAGAAAGTAACGAGAGTTGTTGGTAAATGCAAATTCATCTAAAATATAAAGCAAATGATTATTTTCCATTGTTTGTTTCCATGTTTTGGGGGTTTTTGTTTATTTCTTTGTTTCTTTGTTTCTTTTTTTATTATGCCAGACACATTGAAATGATTCCGGAAAGGTTCTATACCTATTGTGACTTCTATCACACACTATTGCAAAGGGGAATAAAAATGAGTTTAATCTATTTGAAAGTCTTGTCAAAAAAGGAAGCTTTTTAAAATTACTTTGCTTATAGCTTTAAATAGTTACATAGTTAATATACCAAAGAGGAAGTAAGCACAATTTTTACAAAAATAATGATATGGCTATTATAATTACAAAAATGTATCAAGATACATTTGTAGAAAACAATTCAACACAACTGTTGAAGTCATTTGCTGTACTCAGTTTAGTGTATTTATGTGCAAATAGCCAGTGCATCATTTTTACTCTATTATCAGGAGTCATCATAGGACAAGCTAATAACTAGCAGGTGATCTTCCTGAAATGACTGCCTTAGATTAACATCTACGATGGAACTCTGATAGGCAAGGCCCAGGAGAAAAATCATTTTAGGAAAGATTCCTGCTATCACTATGCTTTTCCTGTTATTATTAAACATATATGACAATCACTAGGTATTACCCCACCCTTTTGAACAGATCTCTACAGATCTAGGAAGATGTACTGTCTTGTAGTGATGCTATATAGACAAATAGGTGACTTCTTAATACTTTATTATGATCTTATAAGAATTCCAAAAATAATATCTGTGATTATTAAGCTCTTTTATAGTAGGACTGCTATTAGGCCCTTTTCTAAGTCAAAACTGCAATGAGAACTCTGTCAGTCTTCTATGTGTCACCAGTTTATTACTTCCAGATAGAAACTACTCAGAGCACATTCCAAGAGGTTGTAAAACAATTAACTAAAGGTCATAAAAGGGAATTAACGACTTATTATAGGTTCTAGGACAGAAGATAAAATATTGACTGAATTTATCTATACAAAACTTCACTAATAACTTAGTTGTGGTTTTTAACTTTCAATGGACCTGTGAAGCTGCGACAGGTGATGGATGTTTACCCAGATAATTACTCCTAGTGTAATGGTTGTGCATGTAAACATTCACTGTTGCAAACTTCTGTTTCAATTTATCATTTGAATTTTATGTGTGAACTTGTGATGAACTCTTACCATGTGATCATGTATTCCGAAAGATGTATAAATACTGAGGATAAGAGAAGAGTGTGAAGAAGAATTTTCCCTTGCCCACTTAGGATCTTTTTGCTTTCCTGCTTTTTCATCGATAGCTTTCATAGGAAACTTTTTACAACGTAGTAATTAACACTATAGTCATTTTTCAAAGTGTCCCTTTTTCTTCCTGCCACTTCTACTAGCAGGCTGAAAGTGAGAGCCCAGCAGTTCCTGCTGAGATAGAACAAAGGCTGTATTATTTAATCCCCCTCTGTTAGGCTACAGGTGTCAAACCCCTAAGCCAGCAGCCCTTTAACCTCAGGAAGAGCAAGAAAGTTTTTAGAACTCTTTAGAAGTTATCATCATTCCTGGGATAAAGCCCACTTGATCATGATGGATGATTGTTTTGATGTGTTCTTGGATTCGGTTTGCTAGAATTTTATTGAGTATTTTTGCATCAATATTCATAAGAGAGATTGGTCTGAAGTTCTCTTTCTTTGTTGGGTCTTTGTGAGGTTTAGGTATGAGTGTGATTGTAGCTTCATAGAACGAATTGGGTAGTGTTCCTTCTGTTTCTATTTTGTGGAATAGTTTCAAGAGAATTGGTGTTAGGTTTTCCTTGAAGGTCTGATAGAATTCTGCACTAAAACCATCTGGTCCTGGGCTTTTTTTAATGGGGAGACTTTTAATGACTGCTGCTATTTCTTTAGGGGTTATGGGACTGTTTAGATGGTTTATTTGCTCCTCATTTAACTTTGGTACCTGGTATCTGTCTAGAAAATTGTCCATTTCATCCAGATTTTCCAGTTTTGTTGAGTATAGGCCTTTGTAGTAGGATCTGATGATTTTTTGAATTTCCTCAGTTTCTGTTGTTATGTCTCCCTTTTCAGATCTGATTGTATTAATTTGGATACTGTCTCTGTGCCCTGTGGTTAATCTGGCTAAGGGTTTATCTATCTTGTTGATTTTCTCAAAGAACCAACTCCTGGTTTTGTTGATATTTTGTATAGTTCTTTCTGTTTCTACTCGGTTGATTTCAGCCCTGAGTTTGATTATTTCCTGACACCTACTCCTCTTGGGTGTATTTGCTTCTTTTTGTTCTAGAGCTTTCAGGTGTGCTGTCAAGTTGTTAATGTGTGCTCTCTCCAATTTCTTTCTGTAGGCACTTAGAGCTATGAGTTTTCCTCTTAGCACTGCTTTCATGGAGTCCCACAAGTTCTGGTATGATGTTTCCTCATTTTCGTTAAATTCTAGGAAGTCTTTAATTTCTTTCTTTATTTCTTCCTTGACAAAGTCATCATTGAGTAGAGCATTGTTCAGTTTCCACATGCATGTCGGTTTTTCCTTGGTTTTGTCATTATTGAAGACCAGCCTTAGCCAGAAACTGGAAAGAACCCAGATGCCCTTCAACAGAGGAATGGATACAAAAAATGTGGTACATTTATACAATGGAATATTACTCAGCTATTAAAAACAATGAATTCGATAAATTCTTATGTAAATGGATGGAACTAGAAAATATCATCCTGAGTGAAGTAACCCAATCACAAAAGAACAAACACGGTATTCACTCACTGATTATTGGATTTTAGCCCAGATGCCTGAAATACCCAAGATTCAACTCACAACCACATAAAGCTCATGAAGAATGATGACCAAGTAGGGGGGGCTTCAGTCCTTCTTAGAAGGAGTAACAAAATACTCAAGGGAGCAAATATGGAGACACAGTGCAGTACAGAAACTGAAGGAGGGGCTGTCTGCAGACCATTCCACCTGGATATCCATCCCATGTGCAGTCACCAAAGGTAGATGTTGATGTGGATGTCAGGATGTACATGCTGACAGGAGCCTGATATAGCTGTCTCCTTAGAAGTCTGCAAGAGTCTGACATACTCAGAGGCAGATGCTCACAGCTAACCATCAAACTGATCATGGGGTTCCCAATGGAGAAGATAGAGTGAAGGCTCAAGGAGTTGAAAGGATTTGCGACACCATTAGGAAACAATACCAACCAACCAGAGCCCCCAGGGTCTAAACCACCAGCCTGGGAGCGCTTAGGGAGGGACCCATGGCTCCAGCTATATATGCAAGGGAGGTATATATAAGTGGGAGAAGAGATCCTTGGTCCCATGAAGGCTGGACATCGTGGGGGGGGATATTCGAGGGTGAGGAGGTGAGGTACAGGGGAGGATGGGTGGGGGTACACCAACGTGGAGGCAGGAGGAGGAGCGAAGGGATAGGGAGTTCCTGGGAGGGAGGGGGGGAAATGGGGTAAGGAGAGAACATCTGAAATGTAAATAAAATTTCCAATAAAAAAAATGCTGGAAAAAAAAAGAAGTTATCATCAGCATTGCAGTATAGTCAGAGAACTAGAACTTCCAGAGACCTCAGTACTTAAAGCAACCCCAGAGTACTACACTGTGTCTAGTCTGAACACATTCCAGTCTGGGAGGTTCCTGGCACTCTGTAAATGTGAACAAAGGTGGACACAAGATATACAGTAGAAGTAAAATATACTAATGCAACTCTGATTTTGTGTTTGAAAAATTACTTGGAGCTAATGTTCTTAAGTACCTTGTGCTCTTTATCTTCACCAAAATGTATGTCTATGATATGAATTACTGTGACTTAGGGTAAGAGTTTTATCAGAGCCCTGGCATAGATGGATGTACCTATGTATGCCTCTTAAAATCACCGAAGTCTGTGTATGACAAATACTATACAAGTGTAATCACAGGCACAAGCACATGAGTACCAATAATAACCTAATGTTATAGGCAGAATAGAACAAGAACAACTATCTTCCAGGAAAATAAAATAAAATATTTGGAACTAGTATTTCCATGTCTCAATGCTTATTTTTCTTGCTTGCCATACCAATGTCTTTCAACAATTATAGAAAAAAAACTTGAATTCACCATTTATGAGTCCTGTGAACAGATGAGGTAACAGAAAGGGGATTTTTGCACAAAGGATTGAGAGAGCTCAGGATTCGATTTTTCATGTTCAAGATGTGAAGAACCAGCTAGAAAGCTATTTATGTAAGAAGGATATTCACCTTCAGGTTTTATATTGTTATATGCCTTTCTGGAGTTTTCTATTTTTGTTATTAACTAAATACGTTAGAAAATTTGTAATTTTATTCATATTAAAATTAGTTCTTCCAAAATTAAAGTATATTTTACTTTTAAGATATCATGATAGTTTGTAGTCAAATGGTTCCACAGAAAACCCTGCTTGCAATACTGTTATTACTGACGTTCTTTGTGATATACTTTATATCATCTTGCTGCATGAAGGGGGCCCAATGATTATATTCTGAAATTGAAACATTTTACTAATGTTACAAGGGAAGAAATAAGGCAATTTCAAGTAATATTAAAATATCATACACTAATAAACAGACTGATTAGTTTTTGATTCATATTAGCCTATTATGAAACAATCCACACCACATTATTATTATGACAAGTTCTAATAGTGTCTTGGTTGTAAATTACCAAGGAAGTATACAACTAAATGAAAATTATAATAAGCAAATCCTCATAAATACAGTGCATTAGAGGTTATATAGATAAAATTCACATGAACCATGACTATTGCTGTAATATATACCCCTGGTTGATTTCACTCTATTGACCAATCAAAAGATGTAACCATGGAAGCAATATCTTAGTTTCTTTTCTTGGCCAAAATTATTAATGTTCTCAGTTCATTTCTATCACATCCGTATTTTTCTACACCCACAAATTAGAGCATCATTGAACTTTACATACAGAGACACCTATTGATTTGTGTGATGACTACCCTTATATAAATGTGAAGTCTATGAATCACACCTTATAATTGGTTGATCCATATGGACTCTCAGAAGCATGTTACACTTATTTCTAAAAGGGATAACAAATATTCAATTTAGTTAGGTCTCATATTGACACATATCTATCATAGCTCACTTTTCCACTTTTCCTCTTTCCAGAATCTCAGTTGTGCTTACAGATTTCACATGGAGCCTGGAGAGATGGCTCCAAGGATAAAGGCACTTTCTTCCAAGTTTGAGGACCTGAGCTGGATTCCTGAAACCCTCACAATAAAAAGAGATAATGAACTTGTGCAAGCTGTCTTCTGCTCTCTACACATCATGTCTTGTGCACAAATAGAAACAAAGAGAGAGAGAGAGAGAGAGAGAGAGAGAGAGAGAGAGAATGGAAATGTGGTTTTCACATTGTCAATTCTTAAAAATTTACTATTATTTTTCTCCAAATAATCTGTAACATTAAGGAATATAAATTCATATTTAATTTTTCAAATTACCTTAGTATATTTCTAGCTATATTTTTTACCTAAAGATGTAAAATTGCTTCATATTATTAAATAGTTTATTTAATGATCTCATAAACTTCAACATTCAATTTTCTCTTGAAGACAGTGTTTTAAAAATATATAGGATTATTCTAGAAGAATACATGAAACCAAACAGGAGTTCAGTATTTCTCCCTTTTTTTCTGTTGATGTCTCTTTAGCTTTACATTCTTTTAACTCCATCTTTAATTACTGAATTCTTCTTTATTTCGGTAGGTATATTCAGCTGTAAAGAGGAATCCTATCTATGACAATCATTTTATTTATGACTAATACAAACACAAATTTAAATCCATTGAAATTATAGATTTTGAGCAGTCTTATGAGTTGTTTTAGTGATAACCCCAAACCTTATCAGAATTCTTGATCAAAAGCTTTTCACGTAAAGATACGTTCTCTTCTCTCATCCATATAAAACTTTATAAAATAAGGGCAGAGGACTGAATTGTCTCTTCACAAAGCAAGTCCAATACTTGCTATGTTTAATATTCTTAGGGTCAAAAACCTTTTTATAGATTCTTAGTCTAGTCTTTTGGCTTATCTGGTGTGTTAATATGTTTACTTCATTGTTTTGTTTGTAAGTTTGTTACAAATTATATTAAATAGAAAAACAGACACTCTCAGAATGGGAAAATTGGCATTTTTGGAATTGCTTTAAAGTTTAAAGGGACGTTTGGAGATGCTTTAATCATTTATAAATGTAAAGAGTAATATAGATCTGGGTCTTTTAGGCTTCATTTTTAACTTCATAGTTGCTTTGAAGTAATAGCTGGCCTCATCCACAATACCTATACTTTTTGTCTTTCAAGTGACAGATCATTTGAAGTGACTTCTGTTGGACAGCAGTAGCATGTCTCCAAAGAGTAAGAAGTCTGAGTTCATGAGAAAGACATGATAAACCAGCATCTGATGGCATCCCAGTTTTCAATACTTAGAAGGGATACCTTATCAGAGTGCTGTGTTTCTGACATGGGTGCAGATGGCAAAAGTTACTCCTCACTTTCAAAATTTTTCATTTCATTAATTTCTGCTTCCATCTTGATTACATCTTTTGGTCTACGAATTTTCAGTTTGGCTTCTGGTAGTTTCTCCCCACCCCCAACCCCCATGAATCTAAGGTACATCATCAAGTTATTTATAGAGATATCTCTGGATTTTATCATGTTGGCACTTGCAGTCAGAAACATTGCTTTTATTGTATCCCATAGTTTGGGTATGTTGTACTTTCATTT
The DNA here is from genome assembly GCA_021653895.1 of Mastomys natalensis. Taxonomy (NCBI): domain Eukaryota; kingdom Metazoa; phylum Chordata; class Mammalia; order Rodentia; family Muridae; genus Mastomys; species Mastomys natalensis. The sequence continues at coordinate 28,078 of JAJTUV010003091.1, read as the reverse complement.
AATTCTTAGAATTTACATTTTTTTTTCTTCTTGATATTTTTTGTGGCTCTTCACTGCTATGAGTGTGTGTGTACTAGTTTTTCACTTGCAGTTGAGTTTTAGTTACGTTCCACTATGATCAAATACAGAAGGAATTTCTTTCAATATTTCTATAGTTGCTAAGACTTAGTTTCTGCCCTATTATCTGACCTACATTAGGAAAAGTTCCATGGGATGCTGAGAAAAATGTGTATTCAACAATGGTGGATGGAATGTTCTACAAATGTCTTTTTTTTTTTAATTTTATTATTCTTAAATTTCCATTGCACTACCTTTCCACACCATCCTCCAATTGTCCCTCAATTTCTAGGTGTCTCTCTCCATATTCTCTCCATTCTTTCTCACACCCCTCACAACTTTTTATCCCCACTCGCCTCCAGTCCACCAACAAAATCTATTCTATTTTCCCTTCCCAGGGAGATTCATGTGCCTCTCATCAGCCCTCCTCTTCCATTTGATATACTGTCATTTAACTTGGATATATCTCTGCTTATTTTTGTTGGTATGACTTTTCTACTAAGAGTAAGGCATTGCAATTACCCATTGATTAACCGTGTGTTTATATACTAATACCATCAGTTTTTATTACTATAGCTCTGTAGTACAGCTTGAAATCAGGGATGGTGATACCTCCAAGTTCTTTTACTATTCAGGATTGGTTTTTTAGCTATCCTGGGCTTATTGTTTTTCCATATGAAGTTCAGAATTGCTCTTTCTAACTCTGTGAAGAATTGTGTTGGAATTTTTGATGGGGATTACATTGAATCTGTAGATTGCTTTTGGTAGGATGGCCATTTTTACTATGTTAATCCTGCCAATCCATGAGCATGGGAGATCTTTCCATCTTCTGAGATCTTCTTGAATTTCTTTCTTCAGAGATTTGAAGTTCTTGCCATACAGATTTTTCAATTGCTTGGTTAGAGTTCACCAAGGTATTTTTTATGTTATTTCTGTTTATTTTTGTTTCTATGGTTTCTTTCTCAGCACACTTACCATTTATATAGAGAATTACTATTGAGTGCTTGAGTTACTTTTGTGTCCAGACACTTTGATAAAAGTGTTTATCAGCTGTAGGAGTTCCCTGGTAGAATTTTAAGGGTCACTTATATATACTATCATATCATCCATGAATAGTGATACTTTGACTTTTTCCTTTCCAAATTTTATGCATTTGATCTCCTTCCATTGTCTTATTCTCTAGCTAAGACTTCAAGTACTATATTGAATAGTTATGGAAAGAATGGAAAACTTTGTCTTGTTATTGATTTTACTGGGATTGTTTTGACTTTCTCTCCATTTAAGTTGATATCAGCTATGAGTTTGCTGTAACCTGCCTTTACCATGTTAAGGTATGTCCCTGTATTTCTTATCTCCCAGAACTTTTATCGTGAGGGATTTTTGGATTTTGTCAAAGGCCCTTTCTGCATCTAAGGAGATGGTCATGTGGTTTTTGTCTTTCAGTTTGTTTATATAATGTATTATATTTGTCTGTTTATTTATGTTCTTGATCTCAGTGAATAATCTTTTGATGTGTTCTTGGATTCAGTGTGTAAATATTTTATTGAGAATTTTGCATTGATGTTCATAAGGGAAAATAATCAGTAATTCTCTCTTTGTTAGGTCTTTAGGTGGTTTGGCTATCATGTAACTATGGCTTCATAAGAAAAGATGAACAATGTTTCTTTTGTTTCTCTTTTGTGGAATAATTTGAGGATTCATGTTACCTCTCCTTTGAAACTGTGGCAGGATTCTGCTCTAAAAGCAACCAGCCATTTGGGGTTTTGTTGTTATTGTTGTTGTTTTGTTGGTTGAGAGACTTTTAATGCCTGCTTCTATTTCACTAGGGATCCTAGGTCTATTTAAATTGCTTATCTGATCTTGATAACATTGGTAAGTGTATGTATCAAGAACATTATTCATTTCTTTTAGATTTTTCCAATTTGATGGAGTTCAAGTTTATAAAGTATGTCCTTATGAGTCTCTGTATTTCCTTGGTGTCTGTTGTTATTTCCCCTTTTGTTTTTAATTTTGTTAATGTGGATCTTCTCTCTCTGCCTTTCAGTTAGTTTGGATAAGGATTTGTCTATCTTATTGATTTTCTCAAAGAACCAACTCTTCATGTCATTGATTCTTTGCATTATCCTCTTTGTTTCTATTTTATTGAGTCATCCCCTAGTTTATTTCTTGCTGTCAATTCCTCTTGGGTGTAGTTACTTCTTTTTGTTCTACAGCCTTTAGGTGTGATGTTCTATAGCTTTTAGTTGCTAATATGAGATCTCTCCAGTTTGTTTTTTTTTAAATGTAGGCATTTAAAGCTATGAACCTGACTCTTAGAACCACCTTCATTGTGTCTGATAAGTTTGGCTATGCTTTGTATTCATGGTCCTTCAATTATAGAAAGCCTTTATTTCTATTGTGACCCATTTTTCTTTAGTACAGAGTTGTTCAGTTTTAGTGAGTTCATAAGTTTTCTGTTACTTTTGGTTGTTATTGATATCTAGATTTATCTGTGGTGGTCTGATAGGTTACAGAGAGTTCTTTTATTTTTTCTTGTATCTGTCCAGACTCGCCTGTGACCAAGAATGCAGTCAATTTTGGAGAAAGTTCCTTGAGGTGCTGAGAAGAAGGTATACTCTTTTGTGTTTGAGCGAAATGTTCTGAAAATATCTATTGAGTCCATTCGGTTTATAACTTCAGTTTATTTCCACATCTCTTTGTTTAGTTTTTGTCTGGATGACATGTCCATTAAAGTCTCCCACTATCAGTATGTGGATCAATATATGATTTCAGCTGTAGTGGTGGGGTTTTTTTGATATTTTATTTATTTACATTTCAGATGTTATCCCCTTTCCCCATTTCTCCCTCCTGCAGACACCCCTATCCCATCTCCCCTCCTCCTCCTGCCCACACCCACCCACTCCCACCTCCCTGCCCTCAAATTCCCCCACACTGTGAGTCCAGCCTTCACAGGACCAAGGACTTCCTCTCCCACCTATGCCTGACAAGGCCATCCTCCCCTACATATACAGCTGGAGCCATGGGTCCCTCCCTATGTGCTCCCAGGCTGGTGTTTTAGACCCTGGGAGCTCTGGTTGGTTGGTATTGTTGCTGTCCCCATGGGGCCACAAATCCATTCAGCTTCTTCAGTCTTCATTCTAACTCCTCCATTGGAAACCCCATGATCAGTTCAATGGTTGGCTGTGAGCATCCGCCTCTGAATATGTTAAGCTCTGGCAGACCTCTAAGGAGACAACTATATCAGGCTCCTGTCAGCATGCACTTCCTGACATCCACATCAGTGTCTACCTTTGGTGACTGCACAAGTGATGGATACCCAGGTGGAGCATTCTCCAGACGGCCCTCCTTCAGTCTCTGTCCCACGCTTTGTCTCCATATTTCCTCCTGTATGTATAGTGGTGTTTCTATTACAAACTTGAGTGCCCCTGTGTTTGGAGTTTGGGTTCACAGGAAGGAGAAAAGTAGAGTATTCTACCAGGAACTGCTTAATTCATCTCCTTGGAATGGGGGTAACAATGAAGAGAGGTCACCCCAGAGGCCTATTATAGCATTGGGGATGAGACTCAGTCATTAGATTTGGAGGAACAGAAGTAGTGGGGAAGATCTATAGTCAACTTACCTGGTTCCTTGGCAGGGGTGGCCCGTGGATTAGCACAGAGTGCCTCCTGAAGTTGAGGGCTGGATAAAGCAACAAGTCTGGAAAAGAAGGTTAGGAGGGGAGGGTCTGTGGAATCTACAGGAGATGTGAGCAGAAGTGGGGAAGGAAAGCTGCAGCAGGTATTCTGTTGCAAAGATTGGGATGAGACTGGGGTGGTATGGAGGAGAGGAGAGAGTGGTAAAGGTCTTTAGTTAGCTTACACATTTCCCTGGCTTGCTCAGTTGCCGGGGGATTTTGTCACCCCCAAATTTTTTAGTCAAAAGGGAAAAAAAAAATTTTTGGGAAAGAGGGGGCTTGTATATGTTTTGGGGGATAAACCAAAAAAAACCGGGGGTTTAATGGAAACAAGGAAAATGGTGGTTTGTTTTTGGGAGGGGGTGTTCATCCCCCCACATTTTCAGGGGCAAAAAAAGAATTTAAAATAAAAAAAAATTTAAGGAAAGAGGGGAAGAAAAATGAAAAATTTTTAAAGGAGGAAAAAAATTTTTTCCAAAAAGAAAATTCTTAAATGATTCTTAAATTTAAAAAATTCTTTAAATTAAAGGTTTTGTGGTTTAAATTTTTTTTTAAAATTAAAAATTTTTGGGGTTTGGTAATTTTTTTTTTTGGGCAAAAGAAAAAAAATTAATATAAGGAAAAATTTTAACAAGTCGTGTAGATTTTAGAAAATTTAGAAAGGGAGGGTTTGTATCCTTTTTTCCCCCTTTTTTTCCCATAATTCCTTAAGGGGTATTTTTTTTTTTTTAAATTAAAAATTTTTTCTTTTGAAAGTTAATAGTAAAACTAAAAGGTTTCTAATATTATTTATTTGAAAAATTTGGTTTAAATTTAAACCTATTTTTTTTTTAAAAAAGTAAAAAATATAAATATCAAAATATTAAATATTAAATATTTTATATTTAAAAAATTTTTCCTTTCATTTAAATTTAACCTTTTAAAACTAAAAAAAGATTTTAAAAGGAGGGTGTTTTTAGTCCCTTGTTTTAACTTTTTCCTATTAAAATTTTTGGAAAAAAAATGGGTAAAACATAATTTTTTATTGAAAATTTTTTTCTTTGGAACTTTGTTGGAAGGAGTAAAAAGGAAATTTTGGGAAGGCAAAAGGGTTTATTAATGAAGGTTAAATTTTTAAAAAAAAATTATTTATCACTTTTTTGGGGGAGAAACTAAAACCAGTAAAAGAACTAAAAATGATATAAAAATTTAAAGGGGCCCCCCCAAAAGGGAATAATGCAATTTAATAAGTTTAAAATATCAAAATTTTAAACTTTTAAAAAAACAAAATTAAAAAATAAACAAAGCGGAATTTTTTTCTTGGGTGGGGGCCCTTGATTTTATTTTGGTTTTGGGAAAAAGAAGGATTTTAAAATTTTAAATTGGGGAAAACCCAAAAACCATAAAGGGGGGAAAAAAAGAATTTAAACCCCTTTGGGTTCTGTTCCCACAAAATTTTAATTTTTTTACATTTTTTTGGGGGGAATATTTTAAAAAGGAAAAAGGGATACCCCTTGGAAGAAAAACCAGGGGGAGTTTTTGTAAGGAAAAGAGGGGTAGGTTAAAAAAAAATTTAAAGCTAACCCCCGGTTTAAAAATGTTGGGAAAGAAATAAAACCTTCGGGCGCCCCAAGGGTTTTACCCGCAAAGACAAATTTAAAATATTTTGGGGAAGGGTTTAAAATTAAAAAATACCCCCTTTCTTTCCCAAAAAGGTTTTTAATAACATGCCAAAACATTTGAACAAATCACCTAAAATTTTTTTTTTTTTTTTTTTGGGGTTTTTGGCCCCAAGGGGTTTCTTTCCCTTTTGGTGTGTTTTTTCCGGGGAATAATTTATGGCGACCAGGTGGTAAAATTTTAAAACCCCGTCCCTTCCTCCCATTTGGGGTTTTAAATTTTCCCAAAAAAGTTTAAAATTTTTCCCTTTTTAGTTGGGGGTTTTTTTTTGAAAATCCCGGGTTTTTTTTGGGTTCCCAAAATTTTTGGTTTTCCTTTTTCTATTTGGGCCAGAAAAGTTGAGGGTATTTAATGGGATTTGCTTGAACCCCTGAAAAATTGCTTTTGGAAAGGGGCCTTTTTTTAAAGGGAAAATTCCGGCCTAACCATGACTTTGGAAATTTTTCCTTTTTGGGATTCCTGGGTTTTCCCTTCAAAATTTAAAAACCTTTTCCTTTTTCAGGAGGTTTTAAAAGCCCCTTTGTCAAAAAAAATTTTTCCATTGTTGGGTTTTGGATTCATTTCTTCCTTTAAACCCCAAGTTCCTCCCCTTTTCTTCCTCCCCCTTTTAACCAAAAACCCCCCCCAGGTTTTTATTAAAAATTTTGTGTTAAATTTGAAGGGTGGGCCCCAAATTTTTTTTTTTTTTTTTTTTTTTTGGGGTTTTTCCTTTTTTCCCTTTATCCTTTTTTTCCCCTTTTTTCCTTTTTTTTTAGCCCGGGGCTTTTTTTTTTTTTTTTTCCCCCCTTTTTTTTTTTCCCCCCTTTTTTTCCCTTTTTTCCACCCCCCTCCCAGTTTTTAGTTAGTTTTTCCGGGGCTTTTTTTTTTTTAAAATAATTTTTTTTCCCCCCATTTCTTTAAAAAATTAGTTGGTAAAATTAAACAAAATTTTGGAGTTTCAAATGCCCCCCCCCAAAAACCCCCCAAACCAGGGGGCAGGGGACCCAAACCCAAGAACCCTTTAAAAAACCCCTTTTTAGGGGCCCCGAAGATCGGGAATACCGGGACCCCTTTCCCCCGCTTGGTTTAATTCCCCCAATTTTATAAAAAAAATTTTTGTAATTCTTTCCCTTTTCCCTTTCGCTTTTTAAATTTTTTCAAAGGGGAAAAAGGCTAAAAAAAAATTTTCCCAAAAAAAAGGTTCTTTTAAAAACCCTCAAAAAAAAACCCTTTAGAGAAAAAAAATCCCCATTTCCCCCTTAAACCCCCCTTCCTTTTTACAAAGCCCCCCCAGCCCCAAAAAGGTGGAAAACCCCCTTTAAAATAAAACCAAAAAAAACCCCGAAAACTAATAAAAGAGAAGGTGGGGAAGCCCCTTGAATTTTCTAGGCACGGGGGGAAAAAAATTTTCCTAAACCCAAAAACCACCAATGGCTTTTTGCCCCCAAAGGGATCAAAAATTTAACAAATGGGACTACAAAAAAATTGAGCCCTTGTAAGGGGAACGGGGACACTGCATAAGGACAAAAAATAAAAAAACCAAAAAAAAAACCAAAAGTTTGGGAAAAAAAGATTTTAAAACCCCAAAAACCCCCCAAAATTTTCCGGATAGGGGAAACTAAATCCAATATTTTCCCAAAAAAACCTCAAGAAATTAGACTTTTAGAAAAAACCCAAAAAACCCCTTAATTTAAAAAAAAAAAAGGGGGGTAGGGGAGCTAAAAAAACCAAAAAATTTTCTAAATTGGGGAAAATCAAATTTGGGGGCCGAGAAGCACCTAAAAAAATTTTCCGGGCCCCCTTTAGTATCAGGGAAATCCCAAAAAAAAACAACCCTGAGATTCCACCCCCACCCCAGTCAGAAGGGCAAAAAATTAAAAAAATCAGGTGATAGCAGATGCTGGCGAGGATGTGGAGAAAAAAAGAACACCCCCAAAATTTTTGGTGGATTGAAAAGTTTAAAAAACCCCAAAAAATTGGAAAACAGTCTGGTTTTTCCTCAGAAAATTGGCATATCCCCCCCCGGGGCCCCCGGGGCAAAAACCAACCCTGGGAAAACCCCCCGGGAAGAGGGTTTTAACACAAAAAAAGGGCATATGCCCAAAAATGTTCATGGGGGGGTTTTTTTTATAATAGCCAAAAAGGGGGAAAAACCCGGGGGAATGCCCTTCAACGGGGGAAAATGGAAAACAAAAAATGTGGTACATTTAAAAAATGAATTACCACTATTAAAAAAAAAGAATTTGATAAATTTTTGGGGGTTTTAAAAAAGGGGGCCCCCAGAAAATATCTCCGATAAAAAAAACCCCCCAATCACAAAAGAAATATATAAAAATTCCCCTCCCTGATTATTGGTTTTGGGGGCCCAAAAAACTTAAACCCCCCAAGTTTCAACCCCCCAGACCACAAAAGCTCAAAAAGGAATGATGACCTTTTTGGGGGGGGGGGGGTTTTCAGTCCTTCTTAGAAGTTTTTAAAACAAAATAAAAAAGGGAGAAAAAATATGGGGGACAAAGAACGGGACAAAAAAAAAAGGGAAAAGGGGCGTCTGGGGGAAAAATTCCCCCCGGGATTCCACCCCCTGTGCAGTCACCAAAGGAAAGTGTTGATGGGGGGATGTCAGGAAGTCTTTGCTGACAGGAGTTTGAAAAAAGGCTGTTCCTTAGAAGCTGCAAGGTCTGAAAAAATCAGGGCCGGGGCTCACAGCTAACCATCAAACTGTTTGGGGGTTTTTCCCAATAAAGAAGGGGGAAAAAGGCTGGAAAGGAGTTGAGATTTTTTTGTGACACCATGAGGAAACCCAACCCCCCCAAAACCCCCCAAAACCCCCCCCCGGGGAAAAAAACCCCCAGCCTGGGACCCCCTTAGGGGGGCCCCCCATTTTTTCCAAAAGTTATATATGCAAGGGGCTATATATAAGGGGAAAAGGGGGTTTCCCCTTGGGGGTCCCTAAAAGGCTGGAACATGGGGGGGGGGGGGTATTGGGGGGGTTTTGGGGGGGGGGGGGTTTTTGGGGGGGAGGGTGGGGGGGGAAAAACCAAAACGTGGAGGCGGGGGGGGGAAATTTGGGGGGAAAAGGGGGAAAAAGGGAGTTCCGGGAGGGGGGGGGGAAAAGGGGGTAAGGGGAAAAAAATTAAATTTTTTAAAAAAATTTTTTCCAATTAAAAAAAAAAAAAAAAGAAACCTCAGAAAAACCTACATTTGGGCCTGAACAAATTTTTTCTCTTATGGTCAATCAGACTTTGGCATTTGAGGAAAAAAGGGAAAAAAAAACCCTTTTTTTGGAGGGTTGGGGGTTTTGGACCTTTTTTTGGGGGGCCTTTTGGGTGAGGGCATAAAAATTACTCTTCCCCCCCCAAAATTTTTTCATGGCCAAAATTGATACGGGGGAGCTTTCACAGGGGGGAATAGAGAGGTACAGGGAAAAATTGGCCCCCCGGGGGGGTTTTCCCCCCTTTTCCTTGCTGCGTTATTTTTTTAAAAGGTTTTTTTCATGGATTCGTTGTGTGTGTCTGGGGGGGGGGGTCAGTCAGGTTGGGGGGGGGGAAGGGGGGAAAAATCCCCCAAACCCCTGTTCCCCCCTTGGAGTACCATTTTTTGGGGAAACCCTGGGGCTTTTTTTCATTGCCTTCAGTTGGGGGCCTAAAATGAGAGCTGTGTAATCAACCCTTTTGGGAATCCAAAAAAATTTTCCCCCCGGGGGTTTTTTGTGTGAAAAAAAAATGCTTTTCGGGGGTTTTTTCCCTTTAGACTTTTTGGGGAGAACTATTTAAATTTTGGCTTGATACGGGGGTTGGGGGTTTTTTTTTTGCCTGCTTCCCCCTGGGGGGGCTCCCCCGGTTTGGGTTTTAAAATTTTTTTATGCTATTTTTTTTTGGGGGAATAGAGTTTAAAATTTTGCATTATTTTGTTTTTTTCATGGAGTCATATAGAGGGGCCCCTTTTAATCTGATTTAAAAAACCCCCCCCCGGACCCATTTGCAAGGGGGGTACTATGGAAATAAAATTTTGAAAAAATTTTTTTTTAAAACTGTTTTAAAAACCGCTTAGGACCAAACACAAAAACTGGGAAAACCCTTGGGGAAAATCTTTAAATTTTGTTATCCCCCCACACCCAAAAAATTTTTAAATAAGTAAAAATTTTCCCCTAAAAAAATGAGTTTTTTATTTAAAAAATTTTCTAAAAAAATTTTATAAGCCAATTTTTCGTTAAATTAATGTGCGTTTCCCCTTTAAAAAATTTTAAAAAATAAAAAAAATGGGGGGGGTTTAAAAGGATTCCCCTTGGGATATTTTTAAAAGGGGGTTCCTGCTTTTTCCAGGGGGAAACCCAAATTTTGTTTTTTAGCATCCACATCATGGAACTCACTTCTTATAACTCCACCCCTGTTCTTGTGAGTTCAAAATGTGTTTTACTCTTTACTAAAAAAAAAAATTTTAAAACTTAAAAAACAAATGAAAAAAAAAAAACATGTAAAATAAAACCCAAAGGGTTTTTTGGTTTTGAGAAAATGACAAATTTTAACGACCAGGGGAAAAAATCAGCCCCCGAGGGGCATGTAAGACTTAACCTTTCCCCCGGTTTTTCCCATTACTGGGGGGTTTTGTCACAGTTTATTGTTTGTGAAGGCCCCTATCCCCAAAAGGGAATTTATGAAAAAAGCTTTAAAAAAGGGGTTTTTCCTTTTTGTTTTTAATGTGACTTTATAAAACATCATGGGGGGGAAAATGGGGGAGCCGGTAATAGGGGATGAAGCTTCCCAAAAAGAAAACTAAGCCCCCTTTTCCCCCAAATACGGGGAAAGAGAGGTACCCTAAACCCCAGCAGGGGGCCCTTTTTAAACCCTAAAAAAACCCCCCCCCCTTCCAATAAGGTCCTACCTCCTAATCTTTTTCAGTTTCAAGCCTCCCCCCAAATGACCCCCCCTTTTTCCAAAAAAGGGGGTTAACCCCAAACCTTCCCAAAAAAGTTCTACCAAATGAAGAAAAACCCAAAAAAAAAAGAAAAAAAAAAAAAAGGAAAAAACAAAAAGGTTTTAAAAAAGGGAAAAAGGGGTTTTTAAAAATAAAACCCAAAAAAAAAAGATTAAGAAAAAAAAAAAAAAGAAAAAAAGAAAAAATAAATGAAAAAAAAGGGGAAAAAAAAAGAAAAAAGAAAAAAAAAAAAAAAAGGAAAAGGGAAAAATAGAAAAAGAAAAAAGAAAAGAAAAAAAAGAATAAAAAAAAGGGGGGGGGAAAAAAGGGGGAAAAAAAGGGGAAAAAAGGGGGGGGGGGAAAAAAAAAAAAAAAAAGGTAAAAAAGGAAAATTAAAAAAAAAAAAAAAGGGGGGAAAAAGAATAAAAAAAAAAAAGGGAGGAAAAAAAAAAAAAGGGGGGGGAAAAAAAACCTAAAATTTCCCCCCAAACCCCCCGGGGGGGGGCCCCCCCCCAAAACCCCATAAGTTTCCTACTGTGGGGAGGGGTTTTTTGAGCCCAAAATCCCCCAAACGGGGTTTTTTAAATAAATACCCCTTTTTTTTACGGGGAAAACTTTGCCCAACTTGTTCCTTTTTTCCCCAAATGAAAGGGGGAAAAACCCAATACCGGAGATTAAAAATGGTCGTGACACCAAAAAGGGGGAAATTCCAAAAAAAAGGGGGGGAAAATCCCAAGGTTCAAAATTACCGGGGGAAAAGGTTCCCAAAAAAAGGGGCCCCAAAGGGCCCAAAAAAGGGCCCACCCCCTTTTAAAAGAAAAAAAAGCAATTTTACCAAAAGGGAAAGGGGAAAGGGACCCTGGGAGGGGGGAACTGGGAAGGGTAGGCGAAGCGGTTTGGGGAGGAGGGATCCCCCAAGGTAGAGAAAAAAAGGCCCGGCAACTTTAAAAAGGGGCTTGGGAAAACCCGGTACCCGGGGGGGAATCTAAAATCCCTAAAAATGCCCTTTTTGGGGGAAATTGGGGGGCCCCCCTTAAAAAGGGGAAAAAAACCCAAAAGGGTGAAATTTGGGGGGTTTTTCCCCAGAAAACCAAAAACCTTTTACCCATGGCCTGAAAAAACTGCGGGCCAAAAATTTTTAAAGGGGGGGTTTTAAGGGGTTTTTAAAGCAAATTGGGGCCCCTTTTGGGGGGGGAAGGGAGGGTAAAATTCTGGGTTTTTGGGGGAAAATGAAAAAAAAGGGTTAAAAAAATTTGGGGGAGGGTTAAAAAGGGGCCCAAAAATTTTAAGGGGAAACTTGGAAAATTTCTGCAAAAAAAAAAAACAAAAAACAGTCTGGACCCCTTTTTTTGGGGGAAATGGGAAGGGGGGAAAACCCAAATAAGGGGGGGTTTTTAAACCCTTTCGGACCCCCAAAAACCATTTTCCCCGGGTTGGGCCCCCAAAAAATTCCCCTAACGGGGCCGGGTTTTACAAAAAAAGTTTTTTTCCCGGGGTTGGGGGGAAAGGGGAAACCCAAAACCCCCCTTTGGGGGAGGGGGGGGGGGGATTGGGAAAAGGGAAGGAAAAATTTGGGAAAAAATTTAAAATTTGGCCCCAATGCCCCCAAAGGGAAAAGGGGTTGGTTTTGGGTGCTCGTGAATTTAAAACCTTTTAAAAAAAAAAATTTAAAAAATTGGGGGGCCACATGCTCCACTATGTTTATAAGCGGCCTTATTCATAATAGCCAGAAGCTGGAAAGAACCCAGATGTCCTTCAACAGAAGAATGGATACAGAAAATGTGGTCCATTTACACAGTGGAGTACTACTCAACCATTAAAAATAATGAGCTCATGAAATTCTTTAGACAAAGGATGGAGCTAGAAAATATCATCCTGAGTGAGATGAACCCAATCAAAAAGAACACACATGGTATGCAACTCACTGATAAGTGGATATTAGCCCCAAACATACAATACCTAAGAGCAATGCATAAACCTCATGAAACTCAAGAAGAAGGAGGAAGACCAAAGTGAGGGTGGCTTTTGTCCTTTTAGAACGAGTATCAAAAGAGTCAACCGAGCTCCAGGATCTAAACCCCAGCCTGAGACAGACAGGGGTAAGCTGCCCTCTGAGAGGCTCTAACCAGAGCTGACTCAGGACAGATACAGACATCCAGAGCCAAACAGTGGATGGAGCTTGAGACTCTTAAAGAAGAATAGGTGAAGGATTGTGGGCCCTAAGGAGATAGGAACTGCACAGGAAGATCAACAGAGTAAACGAACCTGAACCCTGGAGGCTCTCAGAGACTGAATCACCAACCGTGGAACATACCTAGTCTACACAGATCTACCTCCATGGGCTGGACCTAGGCCTCCCTGCACATATGTTGTAAATGTGCAGCTTGGTTTTCATGTAGGTCTCAAACATCTGGAGTGGGGGCTATCCCAAAACATGCAGCCTGTATATGGAGTTATGGTCTTCTAAAAAAAAAAACAGTTGTTCCAGTTTATTCATGGAATATTATTTTTTTATATCTCTAGTATTCAGTTTGCAAGTACTTCATTGAGAATTTTGTATGTTATTTCATGAGGGATACTGGACTATAACTTATATATTTTTGTTGGGTTTACACTTGACTTCACTATTTCAATATTATTTGCTTTGTGAAGGAGCTTATTGTGGGTCTGAATTTTTTTAAACATAACTAAAAAGTATTGCTTGTTTGAAGGCTCTATAGAATTCTGTATAAGTATATCTGACCCTTGGTATTTTGCTTGTTTGTTTCTTTTCATCTTATTCTGTTTGAATGCTTTTTAAATTTTTTGATTTGCTGAAAAATAAAAATTAAAAAAAAAAAAAAAAAAAAAAAAAAAAAGAAGGAGGCTCAGGAGTAAAAGTGCTTGTGGACAGACGAATGGTGCCAGGACCTATATGACAGAGGTAAAGACACAACTCTGTAAGTTTCTCTCTGATTTCCAAGTGTGCTTATATATTCAATAAATGTAAAAAAAAAAAAAAAATTTTAAAAAAAGAAAAAGAATGAAAAATTTAAAAGTTGGGTAAGCAAAAAGAAAAACTACTGTTTAAACTATAGCAGAGAAGGAGAAAACAGGCAAACTCCGGTGGAAAAAAGATCATCCTGAGTGAAGTAACCCAATCACAAAAGAACATATATGGTATTCACTCACTGTTTTATTGGATTTTAGCCCAGAAGCTTGAAATACCCAAGATTCAACCACAGACCACATAAAGTCATGAAGAATGAGGGACCAAGTTTCGGGGGGAGGGGGGGCTTCAGGCCTTCTTAGAAGAAAGTAACAAAATACTCAAGGGAGCAAATATGGAGACAAAGTACAGGACGAAAAACTGAAGGAGGGGCTGTCTACAGACCATTCCACCTGGATGTCCATTCCCATGTGCAGTCACCAAAGGTAGATGTTGATGTGGATGTCAGGAAGGTACATGCTGACAGGAGCTTGATATAGCTGTCTCCTTAGAAGTCTGCAAGAGTCTGACATACTCAGAGGCAGATGCTCACAGCTAACCATCAAACTGATCATGGGGTTCCCAATGAAGAAGATAGAGTGAAGGCTGAAGGAGTTGAGAGGATTTGTGACACCATGAGGAAAGCAACAATCCCAACCCACCCAGAGCCCCCAGGGGTCTAAAACCACCAGCTTGGGAGCGCTCAGGGAGGGACCCATGGCTCCAGCTATATATGAAGGGTGCTATATATAAGTGGGAGAAGAGATCCTTGGTCCCATGAAGGCTGGACTCATGGGGGGTGTATTCGAGGGTGGGGAGGTGAGGTCCGGGGAGGGTGGGGGCCACACCATCATAGAGGCAAGAGGGGGGGGGAAGGGATAGGGAGTTCCTGGGAGGGAGGGGGAAAGGGGGGTTAAGGGGGGAAAACACCTGAAATGTAAATAAAAGTTCCAATAATAAAAAAAAAAAGAAATATAAAAAAAAGAAAATGTATTGAATACAAAAAAACAAAACAAAAAAAAGATTACACAAACATCAAAATAATCATAATTGAAGTAGATGACCAATAAAAGGAGATAAAAATAATTTCTTGAGCTAAAAATTTTGAAGCCATGTGTCTGGAGAGATGGGTCAGAGTTAAGAACACTTGATGCTTTTGCAGAAGACTCAGGTTCTGTTCTCGGAAACCATACAATGGCTCATAACCATTCATATCTCCAGTTTCAGAGGATCAAACACCTTCTTCTGGAATCAGGTACATACCCACTGCACTTACATACATACGGGCACAACACTCATATAACACAAAATAAAAGTAAATAAACCTTTTAAAAACATTTCAAAATTAAATATATTTTTACTTATTGTTTAGCAATTCAATACAAGTATACAATGTATCTTGGTCAAATCCATCCCAGGTTTTTTCGCTTCAATTCCTTCCATACTCCTCACCATTTTCCTTTCAAGTAGATGTATTCATTCTTTTGAAGTTGCAGCCTTTTTATTTAAATTGTTGTCTTTATCATTTGAAAATTTCATACATGTATATAATGTGTTCTGACCCTATCTATTCTCATTTCTCCCCCCAGCTCCTCCCAGATCCTCCCAATTTCTCCACTCACTCAAATCTACTCCCTTTCTCTCATTAGGATACAAACAGGAATCTAAAAAATAACAATAATAAAAATTAGAAAAATAAAAACAAGCCAGAATAAGACAAGGAAAAGCACAAGAAACATTTATAGATTCAGAACACACAGAGATACTATTAAAAACAGAAAACCAGAAACCATAAAATATATGCAAAGGACCTGCAAGGAAAAAAATCGGAGAAAGGTTTATGAGACAAGGAACCTCCAAAAATGCCATTGGGGTAGTTTCATGTTGGACCTTTTGTTCTCCGCAAAGGGCCTGCCCTTAAGTTTGGTTTGCATATATTCAGTGAGACTCCATTGTAGAAAACTAATTTTTCGTTTTAGAGAAGTTATCAGTTGGAGACAGCTTCTGTGTTAGGGATGTTGGCTTGTGTCCACTTTCTCTCTCAGCACCGGGACTCCATCAGTCTCAGAGCCTTGCCAGCTCTGTGCATGCTGCCACAGTTTCTCTGACTTCATGTTTATCAGTCCTGTTGTATTTAAAAGGTCTTGCTATGTTTATAAGCCTTTCCTTTGTGTTCTCTGCCCCCTCTTGCATTTATGATGTTTTTGTCTTGTCTACTGAGGGATTCCTAAGCCTTAAGTTCAGAATTTGATGAGTATATCTCATTTCAGATTGAGTGTTTCAAGGTCTCACTCTGCATATTATCTGGCTGTGGGTCATCCATGTTTGCTGCAGAAGGAAGATTCTCCGATGATGACTGAGCAAGGCACTGGTCTATGAGTATAACAGAATGCCATTGTGAGTCATTTTATTGCTACATTCCTTTAGCAGTAGTATTTAGTTTTATACCAGGTCCCTGATCTATCTAGCCTCAGGTTCTTAGTCACCTGAACAGTGTCATAGATAGATTCTATCTCACGAAATGGACCTTAAATCCAATCAGATACTGACTGGTTACTCCCATGAGCTTTGTGCCACTATTGCACTAACTAGCACATTTTACAAACAGGACAGCATTGTAGATTGAAGGTTTTGTAGCTGGGTTGGTATATACCTTTCTCCTTTGATAGCATGCTTTCAAATACCATGAAATACTAGTCAGTTTGGGTGAAGGATATATGTATGCACTAGTTCAACTTCTCGTGTTCAATGAGTTGTGCAAGTATTGTCTTCAGAAATAGAGCATTATCATCAGTTTGTGGAGATCAACACCGAGCATTGGCAGCAGTCTTGATTGTTTGTGGGTTACTTTTTTCTTAATGTATAAACATGTATGGTTAGAGTAAATATCTGTTTACAAATATGGAAATACAGAAAATTTCACAATGAAAATAGGGTTCCCCTTCATATCAGTGATTGTGGAAAAAAGTAACAGTCTCCACATTGAGCTCCATGGACCATCACAAAAGTATTTCTTCTTTAGCAAAAAGAGAGAGAAGAGGCAATGGTGTAGGAAGAGCTAAGGTGGGAGGAGTAAGGAGAGGAAGAGGAAAAGGAAGAGGAGGAGCTAGAGGGCAGAGATGGAGGAGGATGAAGAGCCATGCAGGTATGGAGAGCAGTCGAGGGGAACAACTTGTATTTAGGTTAGCTAATTGGGAAACAACTCTAATTGTATGAGCATATTGTTATTGAGCATTACTAAACATATAAAGCCTTTGATTAATATTTAAGCATTAGAGTTTCATTTTCTTACCAGGCCCGCATGGATGGCGAGATGGTCTGGGCAATGCCCAGCCTTGCAGAGACAGCATGGAAGATTGGCAGAGCCATCTCCCACGCTGGCATCTCGTGGGTGGCAGGGCCAGTGTTTCTGGCTGGACGTTTCTAGGTGCGGTGTGCATGTGGCCTCTGACCATGGAACATGGCGGCTGAGCTAGGCAGAGCCACCTCAGTTTAGATAGTGGGCTTGACTAGTGGCTGTTTTAAATAATTACTTCAACACAGTGGTGTTAGCAGTGCTAAGAAATGACTGTAAAGCAGATCTTCCTAGAGACTGAAACACAGTGAAAGACAGTGAATATAGGACTTACCAAGATGGGAAACGAGTTTGTTAATACTGCTATAACAAATTACGGTGACTTCCTCAGTGGTTCTAGAATGGCTCTCCATCTAATGCCTGTGAGAACTCGTCACTTTCATGAAACACAACAGAATTTTCATATACCATATGTGATTTCTCCAGTATAACGTTGTCTGCTTTAGATTGCTTAAAATATTGAATGCCAGGGCTAGAGAGATTGCTCAGCTGTTGAGAGTACTTACTACCCTTGAAGAAGACCTAAGTTCAATCCCAGCAACCAGATTTTGGCTCACAACCATCTGTAACTCCAGTTACAAGGGCCCCATGTCACTCTGACATTTGCAGGTACCAAGCAAGCCTGTGGTACAACAAACACACTTGCATGCAAAACACAAATACACATAAAATAATAAATTGTCCTTTCAAAAGCCTTTCAAAAGGCTTAAGATACTGAATACAGTGTACATCTTATTGAAACTCATTAATCTCTATTGCTTGAAGAATGTTAGTAAGACAAAGTTTGTTCAGTACCGGAACTTTATTTTAGAAAAGACTTTTCCCATCCGGGTTCTTTGCACATACAGAGTGAAACAGGGATAGACAGAGACAACTGTATTAGAAATGTAGTAGCATAAGATAATGCATATTTATTATTCTACAATTATGGAAGTTAGAAATTATTTTTAAAACTGACACTAAAGGTCTTATGAGAGTTCCTTCTAAGATTACTATGGGAGAATCCTCATTGGTTTTCTTCCTGTCTTCTGGAGACAGATTATATTCTGTGGCTACGGTACTCCCTTCCATTTTCAAAGCTAACAAGGGACTGCCCAGCTTCCCTCTCCCCATGCTGCTTCCTTCAAACTCAAAATTTATGCCACACCAATAATCCTTGCAGTTATACTGGGAAGACTCGTCCAGCATAAATGTGTGTAGATCCCATTATTAACAACGTGAGTTCCACCTGAAACTCAATTCTTCTTGGCCAAATAATATATGTTCACATATTCTGAGTATGGGACTTGGGTTGTTATTTTGCTGAACACTGGGTAGGTGTGTAGATGAATTTCTAAATGGACAAGTCCAGCAACTTTACTGTGTGCTTACTGCCTTTCCTGTTTTTTCCTCACAAAGCAAGCAAAGAAAAGAGGACGAAGAACAAAGGGATTTTTGTGGATGGGGTAAAAGGAAAGACTCAAAATCAGCCAGGGATGGGTTTGTGGAGAGAAAAGATGCATGGAGGGTCCTTTTCCTGAGATACAGTGAAACTAGGTAGTTAGTTTGGCTGAGATCCAAGCTAGTTGATCCCTCCTGCATTTGCACACTGTCAAATAGGAGAGCTTAGGCATGACTGGCAAGAGATGATTTCAGAGAACGATGGGCAAGGAAACTGAACAGGGCCAAAATGGGCCCCAACACTTGACTCTAGGACAGAAGAACATCAGGAATCTATGGCATCCTGTAAATACTGACAGGGAAAAGACGATTGTGGAGACAGACAATAAGTAACCCAAAGGGTATTGCTACTTAGAAGGAGAACCAATCTCTCCCCCGCCCGCCTCTTCTCCTCCCTCCCTCTCTCTCTGCCTCTACTCCCTTTTGGAAAGGGGGCAGAGGTAGGGGATGTAATGGAAGCCCCCATGTTCTATCCCTTAGATACAAAATGCTCTCTCTTCATGGTTGCATGAGCCAGTAAAAGAAAACATGGGAGAATCAACAGGAAAACTACTGGCTGGCTGGCTGTTGCTAGGTCACTGTCCCCTCTCAGACTGCAGTACTAACAGCCCCCCTCCCCTTCCATTGGCGTCAGAAAAGGGGGGAGGGTTGGGGGAGTAGACAGGGGGTGCTGGGATGAGTAGGCACTGTCCAGCCTCGTTCTTGAAGTGCAAATGCATCTTGGGGCCCACTCAGTATCCCTCCGCTGCTCTTTCCTGCCCCCCAACTGCAGACCTTCTCCTCCCTGTAGTCCCCCCCCCCCCAAAGCACTCATATACTTTAGATTTCAGCCATCTCACACATTGTAGTGGCACCAAAAAAAAAAAAAAAAAAGTGGTGGTGGTCTCTAGTTAGGGTGAAGAGGGGTCTGCAGACGCCTACTGGTGAAACCCACCCCTCCAAGAGGAGTGGGGCTGTCTCTGGCCCCGCCCACTCCGAGTCGGAACTACAGTGGTCCGGGAGGGGGCGTCGAGCCCGGTGCGCGGTATCCCTCCGCCCCCTTCCCGACACCCTCCAGGCGAGCTGGCTTGCCGCAGTCTGCGCAGCCCTGCCCGTTTGGTGCAGAGGCGTGGGACAGGACACATCTCTGCCATTCCACTCCGCGCGCAAAGCGGTGAAAAGCCCAGTGAGAGCATCTGCGGAGGACAGAGACCAGCCAGGAGCAGGAGAGGGAGCGCGGGGAGCCCGGGGACCTGGGCCGTGCGCCTGGCCAGGCAAGTGGGGGTGTGTCGAGGGCTCCGGGCGGTCGCGCACTGCAAACCACTGCCTTGCCCTGACAGCCCAGTGGAGGCCAGAGGGTCGCGGCCTCCCTGGAGTGTGCGCGGAGCCCGAGACCCCAGGCGGTGGGGAGGAGGAAGCAAAAACTCAGGGCGGGCTGCAGGAGCAGGGGGCGGCTGAAGAGGCAAAGTGTGAGGGTTTGGAGGGTGGCAGAGCCAACAGCCTGACAACCTTCCTCCAGGTGTCAGTCCGGGACCCACACAGGTTCTGAGGTAGACGGCCACAGGAGAAATGGGCGGTGGGGGTTTTGTGGGGGAGGGGGACAGCGTGCCTGGAGCCCAGGGATGTGGGTGCAGGTGCATGGGGCCAACTCAGCTGGTGGGTGGTGACTCGCCTCAGCTACTAGGGCTCTGATCTGATTCTGAGAGGAGCCCCGGTACCCTGCATCCTAGGTGCTGTCACTCCCCACAGGCTTCTGATTGATGGAAAGTGACCTGTCTGCGCGTAGGTCTGACATATCTGACAGGCCACAGTGAGCATCTATAGACCGAGGCTTGAGAAAAGAAGAACAGAAAAACAGCGCGGATTTCTGGAGGTGTGTGGTAATGGGGGGTGGGCACCAGACAGTGAGTGAAGATGCAAAAAGGGTGGGGGTGGACTGGCCAGAACAGGTGGGATATCCATAAGTGTCTCCTAATCTCATGTCTCAGTACCTTCTAGGTACCTTCCACACTGAATTTCCCTTCACTCCCAAATCTGGGGTCTGAAAAGATGGGTTGGGATGATGACGGAGTCATAAATCCAAGGACCACTTCAGAACCTGCTTCTAGAATGTGCTGCGCCCTTCCCCCATTTTTTGCTGCGCAAGGCTAGAAAATATGGCCACCTAGTGCGAATCTTCAGAATTGCAGAAGGGACTAAAGGATGACATCAAGAAGGGGGTGTTACCTCAGGAACCCTGCAGCCAAACCAAATAAATCTAGAATTTCCAGCAGTTGGACCCAAAATGCTGAAAGACACATGATCTTGTTCTTTCCTTGGGGCATTCTTAACAAGATCAGCTACTACTATCATATGTTAATGCCTTAACATTTTCCTGTCTTTGTCCACAGCCCTGCTTTAAAGGCTGGTCAGTTCTGCAAGCAAGGAAAAGAAGGATTCAAGGCGACTGTCTCAGATCTCTGGAGATTGGTGAGACTCAGGGGCAGTGCAGGGAGCCAGCCACTGAGGAGGAGAAAAAATTCCTATTGCTCTAACCTAAGAGGATGCCTGATGTCTTTACTGTCCCTTAATTTTTCCACAGCTGCTGCCATGAAATGTCATACATTTCATGTCTTTGTCCACAGCCCTGCTTAAGGCTGGTCATTTCTGCAATCAAGAAAAGAAGGCTTGGAGGCGACTGTCTCAGATCTCTGGAGATTGGTGAGACTCGGGGCAAGTGCAGGAGCCAACCACTGAGGAGGCAATTCAGATTACTCTAACCCAAGAGGATGCCCAATGTCTTTACTGCCCCCCTTAATTTGTCCACAGCTGCTGCCATGAAATGTCATACATTTTCATGTCTTTGGTCCACAGCCCTGCTTTAAGGCTATCAGTTCTGCAATCAAGAAAAGAAGGATTCAAGGCGACGGGTCTCAGATCTCTGGAGATTGGTGAGACTCAGGGACAGTGTAGGAGCCAGCCACTGAGGAGACAAATTCCCATTGCTCTACCCCAAAAGGGTGCCCGATGTCTTTACTGTCCCCTTAATTTGTCCACAGCTGCTGCCATCATTTCCTGATTGCCCATACATTTTATGTCTTTGTCCACAGCCCTGCTTTAAGGCTGATCAGTTCTGCAAGCAAGGAAAGAAGGATTCAAGGGCGACTGTCTCAGATCTTGGAGGTTGGTAAGACTAAGGGGCAGTGCAGGAGCCAGCCACTGAGGAGGCAAATTCCCATTGCTTAACCTAAGAGGATGCCCGATGCCTTTACTGTCCCCTTAATTTGTCCACCAGCTGCTTGCCATCATTTCCTGATTGTCATACATTTTATGTCTTTGTCCACAGGCCCTGCTTTAAGGCTAGTCAATTCTACAATCAAGAAAAGAAGGCTTCGAGGCGCACCGTCTCAGAACTTGGAGGTTGGTAAGACCCCAGGGACAGTGCAGGACCAGCCACTGAGGAGGAGGCATATTCAGATTGCTCTAACCAAATTCAGATCCCTGTCCCCTTAATTTGTTCATGTACAGCCTCCTTTATTTCTTTGCAGGGATACTAAGAATATTGAGGTAGGTGTGTTAGACTAATGACCCACAATACAAGAAAGACCTCAGTGCTGGGACCAGGGAACAAAACTTTAGACAAAGCAGGGCTTGGCTTGGGTTGCTGTTTGTTTGGGGTCAGGGATCTGTGCCCATCTTCCAAGCACTGAGACTCCATTTTGTTTTATGCACTTGTAGGACTCCCTGCAGTCATCAGCTGCTGGTCTTAAACCACTTGAACACAGAAAAGAGGGAGAAACTGCACCACATCCGTGAAGGTGAGTATGGAGAGGTTCACTTTTAGGTGGGGTAGTCTCGATCACCCCAGAGTGACTACTGTGAGATTTAGGGATCCCCTTTCTCTCCATTTCTAGTGTGTGCAACTTTCTCTCGACCGTACCTGTTTCCCAGCAGGCAAAAGGAACGTGGGGATTACTCTTGGCTGAGCTCGTCCACTCAGCAATCACACACCAGTGTCTGTGTGTAAGTTTCTACAGGAGGCAATGAAATTGGGTAGGACTGATTTCCCTATTCTCCTCTCTCCTAGATCACCCACCGTGACTGCTTGGTGGTGCTGAGGTTGCTGCTGGACCGTGCAATCAACAGATCTGCACACACCTAGGACCTGTCCATCATCCTCCAGCTTGATTTCAGCTCTTCTGCACTGTATCTGTGTTATTGACTGAGACTGCTTGGGTAGGAGTCTCATTGGATACTGGATTGGTTGGTCACTTACCCCTTGTTCCTCACTATATCTCTTGAGTAATTCAAAAGATCAGAGTGGGAAGATACAATACTGTGACAGTTCTGCTGTTGAGACTCAGGCTTTGGTAGGCATTCTTAATTGAGCCTTCTAACTTGTACCATGACTGGGGCAGAAGTTGAGACTGGTTCTCAGGCCAAGCCTGATAAGAAGCCTCAGGAAGAGGTTGTAGGTGGGGCTGAGAGAGAAAGTGAAGCCCCTCTTGTTGTCAGACCCAAAATCAGGCCTCAGGCTCCAGCAACAAGTGGTGCTAGGCCCAAAACTGAAAGTAAATCTTCCTCTCGGGCAAGGGCTAAAGCTGAGGCTCAGAGAATGACTGGAGCGAGGCCGAGATCTGAGGCCCAAGTAATGTCTGGGCCAGGCCTAAAAGTCATACCAGGGGTGGTGCTCGCCCTAAGACTGAGGCCAAGCCCAATCCCAGGATCAAGGCGTAAGGATGATGCCCAGGCTTGGGCCCAGAGAGAGTTTGGAGCTGAGGCAATTTCACATGCTGAGAGAGGCACCCTTACCTAATTCTGTTACATGGCCGCTGGTCAATGCTGAGTCTACAACTGTTACTAAATTAAGAGTCTGTCTATGGATAGACACCTGGCCAATATGGGTAGTGAAACCTTTCCTGGCAGCCAGGGTCAGACTGGAATCGAGCCCTGGTTTGGACCAAGAGAAGGGGCTACTATGGGTCCTTGGTGCTATCCCAGGCCCAGACCCAGAGAGGAGACCTCTAATGAGTCCGGGTTTTGGTCAGCAGATGAAACCTCTACACTGTCTTCTTTCTGGACTGGAGAGGAGACTAATATCAGATCATGGCCCAGGGAGGAGGTGAACACTACTAGGTCCAGGCACAGGGCTAAACATCAGGCTAATTCCAGGTCCAAGCCCAGATCCAAACAGGATCCCTATATTGATTCTTTGTCTGGCTCTGAGGATGAGTGGATAACCCATTCTGCTTTTGGCCTGGAGAAAATACTAATGACATGTTTAGGCCCAGAGGCAGGGATGAGGCAAATGTCAGACCCAAGATCAGGACAAAGAGAGAGGACTATTTTGAAGATGAAGATGAGTTCTATAAAGAGTGAGCTGGCTTTTGCCTGGGGAAGAGACTAATAGATTTAGGCGCCGAGATAAGGAAGAGCCTAATAAGACCTTGAAAGACAGGAACGAAAAAGAGGTTAAAAATGATGAAAGAGTCAAACAAGAGTCCAGGTTGGAGGAGGAAGTCATAATTGGGTCCTGGTTCTGGGCAGAACAGGAGACTAGTTTAGAGGCTGGAGCTTCAGCAATCTGTGAATCTGAACCAGGGGCTGAAGAGGGAGCCATTGGTGGATCCCTGTTCTGGACCGAAGAAAAGCCTAGTTTGGGGGCTGTGGCCAGAGATGAGGTCAGGCCTGAGTCTGAAGAAGAGGCCATATTTGGGTCCTGGTTTTGGGATAGGGATGAGGCCTGCTTTGACCCAAATCCCACTCCTGTGTACACAGCTAAGAGCAGGTACAGAGATCCAGAAGAGGATCTTAATTTAGCATCCAGGCCCAAAACCTGGGACGAGGTTACCATTGAATTCAAACCTCCTTGCCATGGGCTTGGCTTCCCTTCCCCAAGACCCTTTATAATTCCTGAAGGGGCTTCTGGAATTACTGAGGAAAAAGCCAAGAATGCAGAGCTTGGCGCAGAGGGGAAGAGCAGGAATCTGTGGTTCAGCATGATCTTCCTGAACCTGAGTTCCCATTTCAGTATGATCCCTCTTACCGGTCAGTCCGGGAAATTCGGGAGCATCTTAAGGCCAGGGAAAGTGCACAGCCTGAGAATTGGTCTTGCAACTGTATCCAGTGTGAGCTTAGAATTGGTTCTGCAGAGTTTGAGGAACTTCTTTACTGATGGACAGAATTCGTGATCCATTTATCCATGAGATATCTAAAATTGCAATGGGCATGAGAACTGCTTCTCAGTTTACCCGAGATTTCATTCGAGATTCGGGTGTTGTCTCACTTATTGAAGCCTTGATGAATTATCCTTCCTCCCGAGTGAGGACTAATTTTTTGGAAAACATGATTCACATGGCTCCACCTTATCCAAATCTAAACATGATTGAGACATTTATTTGTCAAGTGTGTGAGGAAACACTTTCACATAGCGTGAATTCCCTGAGCAGCTAACTGGAATGAGGATGCTTAGACATCTCACTATAACTACTGACTATCACACACTGATTGCCAATTACATATCCGGCTTTCTCGCCTTGTTAACCACAGGCGATGCAAGAACCAAGTTTCATGTTCTGAAAATGCTGTTGAACTTGTCTGACAATCCTATGGTGGCAAAAAAACTATTCAGTGCCAAAGCTCTGTCAATATTTGTGGGTCTCTTTAACATAGAGGAGACAAATGAAAAACATTCAGATTGTTATTAAGATGTTTCAGAATATCAGTAACATTGTAAAAAGTGGAGCGATGTCTTTAATGGATGATGATTTCAGCCTTGAGCCACTTGTTTCTGCATTCCATGAATTTGAAGAGCTAGCTAAACAGCTGCAGATCCAAATAGACAATCAAATGATCCCGAGGAGGGACAGTAAAGTTAGTGTGATTTAACCACCTGCCACTCATCAGCCTTATGTTCCCAAAGAGCCCCAAATAGTGCTTTGGTGTTCACAGTCTGTTTCTGTGTTGTAACTTATATTTTTAATGCTAATGTTAACTTGTCAAACTCTTGTTGTGAGCTGGATCATTTGTGGATGCCAAAAATGAATATCAGAACTGAAAACACACTTGTTGATAATTGTCTTACCGTTCAGATTGTGATATTTTTTAGTGTTGAGCTCCCAGTGAACCAAGTCATACAAGTAAGCTATCCTGCTATTTGTCGTTTAAACATGTGGTTCTCTGCTTGACTCCGTGTTTTCAATAAAGTTCGATGTTAAAATTGGCATAAATGACCCTTCTTCACTTTAAAACTCAGGTGCAAGTACGTTATGCACATTCAAAAATAGACAATTAGTATTAGAACAAACACATGCTTATTAGAAAATCCTATTTTAGGAAGGGAAATTATTGTGGGCTTTGGTACTCAGGAGATGTCTCAAAGAAGTTGGACCTAGATAAAATAGTCACTGAGCCATAAGCAATCCCTGGAAATGAACCATGGGGATGTGAAGAAAGGTGTGTGGTAGGAAAATGTGTACCAGTAGCATGAATGATGTGGGCAAAGTGAGTGAGAGGACCTTAGAAAGTGATAGAGCTGCAAATTGGGACAAGGTGAGTTTGGAGTAACTGGGTAACCCGAATTGCAGTTAGCCATTCAGGTGTAGATTTTGCTTCAATACAACCTAAAGGGTGAATGGGAAAGACTCTAATTCTGTAGTTCTCAGCCTGTGTGTCACAACTCCATTGGCAAACCTCTATATCCAAAAAATATTTACATTGCAATTCATAATAGTAGCAAAATAACCTTTATGGAGTAGCAAAAAAATAATTTTGTGGTTGGGGGGTCACTACAACATGAGGAATTAAGGGGATGAAACATTAAGAGCCACTGCACCTAATTAAACAGGCTCAGAAATAATATTTCTTGTATGGTGATAATCTAAAGAAAGTATTAAGGGAACATCATACAAACATTATGTATATCTATGTATGGATTGATTAACACGAAACAACAATAGTATACATAGTATATACATATATACACATATATATATATATACACATACATACACACATATATGAATGACATCATATTTGAAAAATTAGGTCCTAACTTTAAAATTTGTATATAAATAAAATGTGTGCAACTCATTGTGGCTGAAGCAGCTCCATACAGCCCTTATCTGGATTAAAATATACAGTGTTAAATTCTTAGAGACTGATGTTGAGTAAACACAAATTTAGCAAAATAAACAAAAGGTAATACGTTTCCATCCAGTGAGTAGTTGTAGGTGGGCATGTAGGGATATGTTTGAATAAATGATTAACCTAAAGTGTTAAAATGTTTAGAGGTAAAGTGATTTAGAAAAGTTATAAATAAATGAGACTTCAGAATCAAGATTGGTAACTTTGTATTAGGCAGTTGATGGTACAAAAATGAAATTTCTCATGTAATTATTACATTCAAACAATCATAACATTTCCTTTTTAGGTGGCAACAAAGTTCTGCAGCTAGACAGTGGTGATGGGTGCAACAACCTTGAGAATTTACTTATGTCACTGAATTGTACAGTTTAAATTGATTACAATGGTAAGTTTATGTTCTGTGTATTTTGCCACAACAAAAGCCACAGACTACAGCAGACCTTCATACGGGAGTATTTCACAAGTCGGGAGTGAGGTTGGTTCGGAAATCGATTACAAGTTGTGGGAAATACACACTTTTTCATTATTTTTAAATAGGAGAAATCTTATTTCCTTGATCTGAGAATGTTATTTATCTCCAAACAGATAAAATGATGATTCGTATTAATTAAATATGAGCATGGTAAAAGAATTTTACCAACACAATACACACTTGGTAAGATTGGGAAGCAGTCAAAAGGGATATGTGTGTATCCCATACATACAGGATAAAGATATAAATAAAATATACCAAACTTCATACATATAGTGAATTAAATGATAGAATAATATTACAGAATATAAAAACTGATTACCATTTTATGTGCAGCACCCTCAAACATTTAATGTTATCCATACTATTGGACAAATTTTCAATATCTAGTGAGTGAAATATCTACAAGTAGCACAATCAACAGAGTGTGGAATCTCATGGTAAACTAAAGTAGGATCTAGTAGCCTGTGCTGATTTTCCCAAACATTGTAGAACATAACCAGGCAGCACAACATTTCCCACCTTATTTTAGTATAGAATTGTAGAAATAGGGCAAATTGGCAATTTAGTCTCCTTTTATAAGCCACAAACCTGAGGCAGGGACAGTTGTCACGGTAGGAACTAAATTTAAGTGTTTGTTTTGTTGACACATTTCCAGATTTTCTGTGTGCTTTCATGTGTTTGAACATTATACAAATTACTGCTAAAAATCAATTTATGACCCAACTCCTCAGGAAACCTTTCCCCCCACCCCCCACTATTCTTTTTTGAATAGGCCAAGCACTCTTAGAGAACATGCCCCAGGCTCCAAGCTAGAAGCTTTGACTACTAAATCCAGCTAGCCTTCCAGCTTTCTGTCTTCAGGGCAAGGATGTTCGGGTCTTTCAAGTATAGAGTTCAGCACTGGAGGCAGAATATTCTGTCCCCCATGGTTCACAGCTGCTGTAGATGCTCTGATAGTCATGCTGGTCTGATGGGGAGTTGGATGAGGAGGCTTGTGCTTGGACAGGCAGAGAGATATATTTACTGTCATGGGAAGGAGAAGAAAGACCTGACAATTGGGATAGGTATGACAGAAGGCAGAAGGTTAAGGTAATCGAGCTAACAGTGTCCATGCTGTGTTAGCTTGAAAGGCAGTTTTAAAAAATGTGTCCAGAAGGACAGCATTGATTGGTGAAAGAAATAATCCCTCAGGCAGGTAAAGGTGTATTTGCCATGTCACGAGCTCAAGAAGCTGGTACTAGTCATCCTATAGAATGGATTCCTGTGGGTAAACAGCAGTTGCTATTTATTGAAGTCTTAGGAACTGAGAATGGCATCCTTTGGATGGTGATGGTTCAAATTAGGTGATAGTGCTTGAAATGCCTCTGACTCTTCCACTCCTTTCTGTCTTCTGAATACCCTCTCATTCTATCTCTAGGCTCCCACCCCATGCTGCGTCTGTGTCTAGCTCTATCT